>PVIC010008135.1:0-49007 GCA_004025085.1 Thryonomys swinderianus
TGGCTCACACCTGTCATCCCAGCACTCAGGAGGCAGAGGCAGGAGGATTGCTGAGTTTGAGGCTTGCCTGGGCTACAAGTGAGCTTAGGGCCAGCCTGAACTACAAAGCTAGACCCTGCCTCAAAAAAATCTAGTCTGAAGCCAGTAGTTTGGTTTATTTATTTTTATTTAATTTATTTATTTAGAGATGGCTCTCACATGTAGTTTAGGCTGGCCTCGAACCAGAGGTGATTTTTCCACATAGACCTACTGAAAAGCTAAGGTTGCGGGTATGTGCCACCATGCCTGGCATGGCCCAGCTGTATAGAAATCTCAGCTGTCTCGGAAGCCCAGCCTGTCTTTTCCCACCATTGGAAGCCTGTGTTCCCTGGACCAGCTGGGCCTGCAGCCGCTCAGTCTGACTGGCCAGGGATAAGTATCAAAGGAGAAAGAAATGTGGCCCTACCCAGCCTGGCACACAGCTCATCCAAGGTCAGAGCCCAGACCTGTACCCAGGTTGCACATCCAGGAGCTCAGCCCCACCAGGCTGGGCTTACAGGAGCTGGAGTCACCCCCAGGGAGCAGAGTCGAGTATGAGTTGGTTTAATTGTGAGCACTCCACAGCCCTGCTCTGGGCCAGGCCGGCCTGCGCCTGGCATCAGGGAGCCCAAAGCCAGGTGCTGCCTGCAGGGTCTGCTCAGGCAGCAGGACACAAGCCGGACCAGGGCCACAAGTGCCCTTGGCTTTGGAGGGTGCTACTGGTCCAACTCAGAGGACAGAGGGAGGACCAGGTCTGGGTGGGGGTGTTGCACATTGCCATTTCGTTATTTGTCAGGAGCAATTTTACGTAATTTTTTTGAAAAATCATCTCACAATTAAAATTATGATTAGTCACGTCATGTACTATTAGAAATTCTCAGTGTCATTTGTGATCACAATGTGTACATAAAATGTACCAATAAAGTGGTTTTTTTTTTTTTTTGAGACAGGGTCTCGCTTTGTAGTTCAGGCCGGCCCTGAGCTCACTGTGTAGCCCAGGCAAGCCTCGAACTCAGCAATCCTCCTGCCTCTGCCACTCGAATGCTGGGATAACAGGCGTGAGCCACCACGCCCAGCACTGTGGTATGTGGTATTGAGGGTTGGTGGGTGTGAGTCACCATGCCCAGCATTGTAGGTGGTTACCAGGGATCAAACTCAGGACCTTGTACTTGTAAGGCAGGCGCCAAAACCACTGAGCTAAATCTCCGGCCCCAGTAAAATCAGTTTTTAAAAATAAATACCCCCAGATCTGATGGGAGGTATCAGAGGTGGGGAGGAGGCATAGGAGGTATAGGGGTGGCCGGTTGTTGGGCAGGCAGTGTCTGCTGCACAATTAACTCCATGCCAACCATTCCGGGCCCTGCTGTCACCTTGCTGCAGTGGTGACTTGGCCCATGTGCCAAGCAGGGTTGACCTCTACCAGCAAGGCCCTGCCAGGACTCATCAGCCAGCACCCCTCCAGGGCATCCTGGGCATTTGCTTCCTGAAGGGGACGCCAAGTCTTTTCACTTGACCAGAGTCTGTGTGGGGCTGGAGCCTGGCCAGGAGGCGGCGGTGCTGAGCTGCCCATGTGACTGTGACCTCTACTGCGCAGGACTGGTTCCTAACAGTACCCGACAGGAGAGGGGCAGGACCCCAAGTCATCACTGCCCTGAGGTGAGTCCTCGCCTCTGCCAGGCTCTGCAAAGACAGGGACCCACTTCACAGATGTGGGCCTTGAGGCTTTGCAAAGTGCTCCAGCTTAGTGCATCGGGTCAGAGCTCCAGGCAGGTCCTGGCCATGGGAAAGGGAAGGAGGACACATGCCCAGGGGACTGGGCTCTGTCTGTCAGTGCAGCTTCCTGGGCGGTGCCCAGCGTGGGGTCCTCGGCTGGTCTGAACCACCGGTTCCTCTTCCTCCCTTGGCCCCTTACTCAGCGGGTCTTGCCCAGAACTCCAGCCCTCTAGGTAGTAGCTGTGGTCGCTAGAGTGTGCAACCCCTTTCCCATAGCCCCGGCTCCAGTTCCTCAGCCCTCTCTTGGCTCCTGCCAGGGCCCTGGACTGGCAGATGCTCCCTGAAGCTCGGAAGGTGCCAGAGCAGGGTACGAGAGGTGAAGCCTGCATCCCACAGCCCTGAAGGAGCAGCCTCAGGAGCAGGCACAGCCCCTGGGGCTCGGCTGCCTTTGGTCTTCCCTCTGCAGCTGGGACCCAAGAGGCTGGCCTGGGCTGCCTGCACCCTGAGGGGCCTGAACAGGTGCTGGGGAGGTGAGGGTGGGAGCAGAGACCCTTCCTGGGCCTGTGGTATCAGGTTCATTACTTTCTGGAGAGGATGGCTTCCTACCTCCTATAGCACCCCAAAACTGAGGGTTTCTCCAGCTCTGTGGTGGGGTGACACCACCCACCTTGTGGGGACAGGGTGAGGATTAAAGGACATACACATTGGGCATGATGGCATACACCTGTAATCTCACCACTCTAGGAGGCTGAGGCAGGAGGATCACAAGTTGGAGCCCAGCCTGGGTGACTCAGCGAGACCTTGTTTCAAAATAAAATATAGAAAGTGCTGGGCATAGAGCACAGAGTGAAGGCTCAGGGTTCATTCTCTGGGGCTGCAATCAATCCTTAATCAACCAGTAAGTAATTAATACTTAAAGGAGATACACATTAATAGTGGTCAGCACAGCATCTGGTCCTGATCAACATAGGTGTCACTCCTGGGACAGCCCAGGGCGGACAGCAGAAGCAGGATAGCCAGGCCTGGGGCCAGCTGTCGCGGGCTGAGGGTCACCCCGTGTCCAGCACAGAATCCTCAGGGATCCACCTGGCTCTGACACCCGTTGCCCTGGGACTCAGGAAGCAGAGCCTGAATGTAGCGACCCTTTGGATGGAGGGGATGAGGTCAGGGAGGCAAGTAGTGAGGGCCAAGGGGCAAGGCTGCAAGAGTGAGTAGGGCTGCCTCCTCATTTTGGGGGTGCTGCAGGAGGTAGGAAGCCATCATCTCCATGCAGGGTCCTGTGGGGTTGGCCGTGCTGGACTCACCAGGTCCGTTCGGCAGGGTCTGGGCTGGCTAGGGACTTCAGCCCCCTACTCCATGGCCCAGCTCTACTGGGGTGGGTGTGGACCCACAGAGGCTGCCAGGCTGTGAGAGGTCTTGTTCTCCAAGCCAAGCTTCTGCCCAATGCCCTCCTCACATATGAGCAGGCACTCAACACCCTTGGGCTCTGACAGGCCATGTGGGCTGAGCTCAGGCCAGGGCCCCGTGTTAGCTGTCCTGGCCACAAGCCGTGGGCACGGGGTCGGGTCAGTGTGGCATCTGGTTCCAGTTACTGCAGCCTTGTCTTGGCACCTGAGTCTCACTGGGGTCTGCAGGCTGCTGGATGCCCCCCCCCAGGAGAGCTGAGTCATCCATGCCAGGTGCCTCTACCTGGGACTTGTGGTCTCCCCTGCCACACCTCAGCTCTGGCGAGCCCTGGCAGTGCCTGCACCAAGGCCAGCTTCTCCAGGCCTAGCAGGGTTGGATGGAGGTGATTTGGCAACAGGGCCTGGAGGGGAGCCCGGGGAAATGTGTCCTTTGCTGCTTGGGCCTGGGTTTCCAGGGGCTGCAGCACTGCCCTCTGACCCCCTTTTTCCCCTACGTGCTTTGCCAGGTGCTCAAGTGGTTCTGAAGCCAGTCCTGAGTTCAACCCCGATTCCACTACTGACTGTTCTCCCCCGTGCTGTGGGGATGACACCTACCCCGTGGAAATCTGCCGTGATTGGTGAGGGACAGATGACAGAGGGCTGAGGTCCCCAAGGCAGGTGCCGGGGGTGCTAGTGTTATTTTCTTTTTTCCTTTGTTTCTTCTAGGCAGTACTGGGGATTGAACTCCGCGTTCCCACACTGAGTTGCGTTCCCTCCCTTTTATATTTTGAGACAGGCTATTGTTAAATCACTGAGTTCCCTAAACCAGGCTTAAACTTATGATCTTCCTGCCTCAGTCTCCCAGAGATCTGCTCCTGGTTGTTTTCTAGCTTGAAAAGTTATTTATTTATTTATTTTTGCTTTTTGAGACAGGGTCTTGCCTTGTAGTTCAGGCTGGCCCTGAGCTCACTATGGTACCCAGGCAAGCCGCTGCGAACTCAGCAATCCTCCTGTCCCTGCCTCCCGAGTTATTTTGTAAGATTCTAGAATCAATTGACCAGGGATGTTCCACTCTCCACCTGCACATCTTCTCGGATTCTGCTGGTGGCTCCCTACCCCAGTACCCCTGCCGTCCCCAGCCCAGCCCTGCATATCCAGCCCTTTGGCTTCCCTTTGCCCAGGCTGAACCCCTATGACCTCAGACGTGGCACCACCATCAGTGTGGATGGAAGAGTCTGAGGAGGGAGGTGGGGAGGGTGGTGGCCTGGTGAGGGTGGCAGACAGGGGACCCTCCACAGAGCCCAGAAACTGAGCCAGCCTCAGGCAGCTGGAGGGAGGACCTGGCCAGCAACTGCTGTTCTTCGACCCCTAGACACTGGTCAGCCCGGGGCTCAGAGAGCTGGGGGATAAGGAGCAGCTTCTGGGAGGAGGCTGGGGATTCTTGAGTACCTTCAGGTACTCCCATTCCCACTGAGTAGTGGGGGGCAGCTGGGTGGGGTGGGGTCAAAGGTCAGCTGGGAACCGGAATCACTCCTGGGACAGCACATTTTTGTCCTCTGAAAACTTAATCTTTGCAAAGCCACCGAGAAACAATCGTGCTCTTTCCTGGGCCTCTGCAGTCTTCAGACGGCTGGCCCATCTCCTCGCGGGGGCTTCGGGAAGGCGAAATTTGTAAAATGTCTGTAGGAGGGGAAGAAAGACGCTTTGTGTGGGGCCAAGGCCCTGGTCATTGGTCAGCTATGAGGCCCCCGGCCGCTCCCAGAATGCTTCCCTCCCTGGGAGGCCGCTTTGTTGGCCTGCGGTCCCTTGTAGCCCCTTGTGCCCAGACTTCATCCAGGCCTCGGGGACTCTGGTCCCTGGGGCCACCAGCCTTGGAGGGTGAAGGCCAGCCCGGAGGAGCCCCCCACGCTTTGGCATGTTCCTGCACTGGAGAAAGCGGGGGGCCTATGAGCTGGAGGCGCTGCCTGGGAACCTGGCAGAGCTGGGGCTGGGGGCCGTGGAGCGCTTCTCCTGGAGCTCCAGCCTGGACATCATTGAAGACCTCAGGGGTAGGTATGGCTTGTGGCCCCGGGGGACACCAGGCGGTGTCCTCAGCCCAGTTCCTGCCTCCCACTCGCTGCAGACATGCAGTTGTGGGCCCGGAGCCCCTCTGGAGAGCCGCCACTGGAGTTAGGGGTGGAGCATGGAGACCACACTGGGCACAGGGCCCTGCACTAGGGCTGGACCTGCAGCTCAATGACCCAAGGCAGCCCTGGGCTCCAGGCCTGGGCTCTGATCACCTTGCCCCTTGACAACCAGGCCTCACGGTTCTCTTGGGGCTGTGTTGTGGGGTGCGCCCGTCTGGAATATTTAGGTGCCTGCTCATCTCTTTTGTTTTCCTAGTGTTACAGCTGGGGAAACCCCAGCATTGTGAGACTGAGCCTCTCCAGGTCAGGACAGCTGGGCATGGTGGCGCATGTCTGTCATCCCAGCCACCATGTCATGTCATCCAGGAGGCTGAGTCAAGAGGATGGAAAGTCTGAGCCCAGTCTGGGCACCTTCGCAAATTAGTGAGAACTTGGGCTCAAAATAAAGCCTTGGGCTGTGGTGCAAGGGTACAACTCTTGCCTAGCCGTGTGTCCAGCACTGTATTAAAAATAAATAAATAAGCTGGGCGTGGTGGCTCATGCTTGTAATCCCAGCACTCGGGAGGCAGAGACAGGAGGATTGCTGAGTTCCAGGTTTGCCTGGGCTACATAGTGAGCTCAGGGCCAGCCAGAACTACAAAGTGAAACCCTGTGTCTAAATAAATAAGTGCTCACTTTGGTAGCACATATACTAAATAAATAAGTAAGTAAGTAAATAAAAATAAAAATAAATTAAAAGGAGCTGAGGAGCATCTCAGGTCAAAGGCCCTGGGTTCCATCCCCAGTATTAAAAAGAGAAAAGTAAGTCAAGGTTTTGAGGAGCATTGAGCCCCCCACCTCTGGTCACACTCTACCCAGCTGTGTCCTAGACCTTGAGGAGGACAAAGGTTCTGCCTCCCCAGGGCTCACTTGGGCAGGAAGGAAGCCTGTGAGGGCCTCCTTGTCCCTGGTGCTGTCTGAGCTCTAGAACGCCAGGCCCTTCCCTAACCCATCGGTGTGCCAGAGGGTTTGGAGAAGCCAGCGGGAGCCCAGGCCACGGAGGAAGGTTCCTAAAGGTGACCACCTTTGCTCCCAGAAGGAGGGTGGCTACCCAGGGCATGAATGCCCGGTGTCCTTTTGCTTGTTGGGCTAGCGCCGGGCTCGGTGGGCTGGTAGAAGTGGCTGCTTGGAGCTGTGGGGCTGGCGTAGTGCCCACATGGGCCCCAGAGAGCCAGGCACTGTCTGAGGTGTGGGCAGAGGCTACAGGGTGTGGCTGCGTGAGGAGGTGGCTTCCCTGCCCACAGCTCGGGTCTTTGCAGGGCATGGAGGGGAAGGTGGAGGCAGTAGGTGGTGGGATTGGTGGAAGACAAAGTTCCAGCTGGTCTCCTCAGCCAGGGGAGGATGGGGAACTGCAGGAGAGTCCTGTCGGCCTGGAGCCATAGAGGCCCTGACACAGAGTGCTGCCTTGGGCTGCATCAACGGACCCCACCACAAACCAGGGAGCCCTAGTGCAGCTGGCCCTGGGACACCAGCCAGCTGCTCCCCTGGGTGTGTGGGGGCCGCAGTTTGCACAGCCTCATTCTCTCCAGGCTCTCCTCACTTACTCCCTGCCCCCACCATTCAGATGCAAGCCGGAGCTATGTAGTGTGACCAGAATACTCCTTGGATGGTTAAATTTAAAAATATTTGGCCAGTTGAGCATCATGGTCCATGCCTATAATCCCAGTACTTGGGAGGTTGAGGCAGAAGGATTGCTGTGAGTTCAAGGCCAGCCTGAAGTTCATAGTGAGGTCAAGGCCAGTTTGAGCAATGGCGAGACCCTGCCTGGAAAAACAAATTAGGGGAAAGTGAAATAATTCAGCTGTGTTATTTATATAGTGAATGTAATCGTTATGTACTACTAAAACTTTAATTTAAATAAAATCTAAATGAAAAATTTTAGTTCAGTAAAAGGCACATTGCCATAGTTCTATCTCAAAATGCTCTGGCTTTTCCCAGCACTTGGAAAGAAAGCAGAGGCAGGAGGATTGCTGAGTTCAAGGCTTGCCTGGGCTACATAGTGAGCTGAGGGCCAGCCTGAGTGAGACCCTGTCTCAAAAAAAAAGGGGGCCGGAAGTTTAGCTCAGTGGTTCCGGCACCTGCCTCGCAAGCGCAAGGTCCTTAGTTCGATCCCCGGTAACCACATACAATGCTGGGCATGGAGACTCACACCCACCAGCCATCAATACCACATACCACAATGCCAGGCGTAGTGGCTCACGCCTGTAATCCCAGCATTCGGGAGGCAGAGGCAGGAAGATCACTGAGTTTGAGCCTCGCTTGGGTTACATAATGAGCTCAGAGCCAGCCTGAACTACAAAGTGAGACACTGTCTCAAAAAAAAAAAAAAAAAAAAAAAAAAAGCTCTGGCTTAAAAAAAAAAAAAAAAAAAGCTCTGGCTTTGAGCACACTTATTCCATTGTTTTGCCGCTTTCTGAAGCAGTTCTGGAAATCCTCTCCTGAGCATTTTGCATGTTGTGGTCAAAAGTACAAGAAAAGCTGCTGTTTCTGGCTCTTCCCCAAGGTCAAAATGACCAGAAAGGTGAATGTTTTGAAAGGATTCAAGACATCGATGCACCTGGACTTGGTGGCTCACCCCTGTCATCCCAGCACTTGGGAGGCTGAGGCAGGATGATCACCATGAGTTTGAGGCTAGCCTGAGCTACACAGTGAGTTAAAGACCAAACTGACCAGCATAGTAAGAAACTGCCTCCAGGAAAGAAAGGAAGGAAGGAAGAAAGGAAGAGAGAAAGAAAGAGAGAGAAAAAGAGGGAGAAAAAGAAAATGAGAGAAAGAGAAAAAAAGAAGAAAAAAAAGGAAGGAAAGAAAGAGAGAGACACCGAGGCAGGCAGACTAATGCATCTAAACACATTTAAGAAACAGGACTTCCAGAACTACTTCAGAAAGTGTCAAGAACCATAAGATAAGCAAGTTTGAAGCACAGAGAGGATCTTGATGGGTGAAAATCAGTGTGTCTTTTACTGTAATGAATATTTTAAAATCACATCAAATGTTCACCATAGTTTTCCATAGCACCTGGTCCCTCTGTGGAGCCCCATCTTTTCTGCCTCTGGAGGTTCACACTGAGGCTCGGTCAGGTCACCAGTGGGAGCACTCAGGCCCCTGATCACTCAGATGTGCCCAGTCCTGGGCTCCCCCAGGCTGGCAGAAAGGCTCTGGTGCACACAGCCATTGGGAGACAGCACGTGAGCAGTACTGGGACAGGCGGAGGCAGCATACGGTGAGCTGGGCACACAGCTGTCATGTGGGCTCTGTCTTCATGGCCAGCTGGCCCATGGTCTGGGGCCATGCCTGTGGGTGTTGGGCTGCACCAGCCCAGCCTCAGGGTGGTGCTGGGGCTCCCATACACAATGTGACAGTCCAGAATCAGCACTGCAAACCTATTTCTGCAGCCTGGCTCCGGTTCCTCCCTTGGCAACTCTCGGTTCCTTTAGGGCACTCGGGAGGAAGCCCATGGTGGGCAGATGGACAGATGGGCAAGTGCCCATGGCAACCTCAGCCAGAGGAAGTGGCTGCCCAGCCACAGGCCTATGGGCAGGAACTGTGTAGACCATTTCTCTGGCTCCGGGAAGGAATTCTCAGTGTGTCTTCCTGCCTCAGGGACTGCACCCGAGGGTGTGGGGCAGACAGCATCAGGATACCCAGCCCAGGGGACAGTGCCCACCATGGTGTGGGCTGGAGGCAAAGCTGCATCCTTCCCAGACTTTCCCTTACCTCCCCTATCCCAAGGTGGCTCAAGGGTCCTTTCCTGGTGTCCAGTAGAGCGAGTGGCAGATGCCTGGGACTTGAGTCATTTGCCCAAGACCCAACCCTCATGCTTTGGGCAAAGTCTGAGTTGAATCTTGGGTTTCCCAGGAATCCCAAGGAGAGGTCCAGCTCAGGCAGACCCAGAAGAGGCCAAGGAGAGGCCCAGCCCAGCAGAGCCTGGGGCAGCTGCCCAGGCAGACCCAGGTTCCCAGCAGGGCTGGGGTCGCATGGGAGGGGTCACTCAAAGCCACAGCTACTTCCTGGAAGGGGAAGCCTTTTTTTTTTTTTTTTTTTGAGTTAGGGTCTCACTGTAGTTCAGGCTGGCCCTGAGCTCACTATGAATCCCAGGCAAGCCTCGAACTCACCAATCCTCCTGCCTGAGTGCTGGGATTACAGGAGTGAGCCACCATGTCCAGCATTGTGATATGTGGTACCGATTGCTGGGATTACAGGCATCAAACCCGGCATTGTGGTATGTGGTACCAGGGGTCAAACTCCAGACTTTACACTGGAAAGACTAAGCTAAATCCCCGGCCAAGGGGAGCCTTTTTGATGCCCAGCCTGGGGTGTGGAGAGTAGCCAAGAGGCTGTGCCTCTTGGGGGTCACATGGGTGAAGGCAGCAGCTCATGGGGGATCATTCATGCTTGCCCAACACCTAATTGTGCCAGGCACTGTAGGCACTGTAATTTGGTGGTCAGGGGCCAAACCTTCGGGTCGTAGGGTCCTAGGATCTAGTTTCAGCCTCCTCATGATCTGTATGCCCTTAAGAAAGTCCCTCTAGGGCCAGGGGATTTAGTTCAGTGGTTCCAGCATCTGCCTTGCAAATGCCAAGTCCTAAATTCGATTCCTGGTAACTACATACCCCAGTGCCGGGTGTGGTGACTCACACCCACCAGCAATCAGTACCACATACCACGATGCCAGGTGTGGTGGCTCACGCCTGTAATCCCAGTACTCAGGAGCCAGAAGCAGGAGGATTGCTGTGAATTTGAGGCTTGCCTGGCCTACATAGTGAGCTCAGGGACAGCCTGCACTACAAAGCAAGACCCTGTCTCAAAAAAAAAGAAAAATATATAAAGTCCCTCTATCTCTGAGCCTCAGTTTTCTCATTTATAATGTGCTGAGAAATGTAAAAGCTCCTTTCATTTATTTACAACAGTTATGTCTAATCAATCTTTTATTACTTTAACTTTTCTAGATTAAAAATTTAAAAATAGATGGAATGATTTTCTTTTTCAGCTTTGAGATAGGGCCTCACTGTGTAGCCCAGGATAACCTTGAACTCTCAGTGATCCTCCTGCCTCAGCCTCCTGAGTGCTGGTATTACAGGTGTGTGTCACACAGACCACAATAATATACTTTATTTGGGCTGACAGATTCCACACATTTCTATTTCAGTTATGTAATCAGTATTTTAAAAATCACCTGGAAGCTCAGGCAGAGGAATTGTAAGTTTGAACCCAGCCTGGGCAGTTTAGCAAGATGCTGTCTTAAAAACAAAAACAAAAACAACCCAAAACAGAAAACTCAGGATATAGCTCAGAGAATAAAGTCCAAGCGTGCAGGGACATCCATCTGGATTATGGATATGTAGCAACAGGGAAGTCTTTCAGGAGGAAGAGGCATGAGACTTGGGCTTCTCCAGAGAGCAGGAGCAGAGCCAGAAGCAGGAGGATTGCTGTGAATTTGAGGCTTGCCTGGCCTACATAGTGAGCTCAGGGCCAGCCTGCACTACAAAGCAAGACCCTGTCTCAAAAAAAAAGAAAAATATATAAAGTCCCTCTATCTCTGTGGGTCATCACAGAAAGGGCATTCCAGGAGAGGGAGGAACAACCAGGACCAGGGAGGGTGGGCTGACTCTGGGATGGCACCGGGCAGTAGAGTGAGGGGTGGTTCGAGGCAACAGGGTCTGGTGGGGACTGTGACTGGATGGAGGCAGAGTTGGAACTAGTCTAAAACAGACAGAACTCTGGGACTGGAGCCTTCAAGAATACAGGTCCAGAGCCGCCAGTCTCCTCTGGTTTGTCAAGAGAAGGCAAAAATCTGGATTTTCATGTAAAATCTCCTGACTTTTCAAAGTTGGCAACAGTTCAAATTCTTTTGAAACACTGTGCTCAGCCAAACAAAATATGTCTGCCGGCAGGATTCTGCCTGGTTCTGGTAGAGATCATGTTGGGGGAGAAGCCAGTCCTGTGACAAAGACAGGGTGATGGCTGGCAAGTGGCCTGTCTGCCTGGTGGAGGGGGCCTGGTTTCCCCAAGACAGGGGAGTTGGAGGGGCCAGGAGGCTGGCTGAGCTGCTTCACTGCCAGGCAGGGAGAGTCCTGGCCCTGGAGTGGGGCAAAGGGAGCACAAGTCCAGGGCGCCAGTTCTGTCTGCGGTCTTGCTTAGGTGGGGAGCAGACAAGACAGGAGGACAGGGTCCAGGGAGGCCAAGGGCAGGGCTCTAAGGGTCCTTTCCAGGGTCCTCTCCACTTACTGGCTGCTTCTGCAGGTCTCCTTGTCCCTGCTCTCCCAAAATCTCAAAGCCTCCTGTTCACCCAGATGAACCTCATGACCTTTGACCCATAGAAGATGCTTGCCTCCATTCAAACTTTCAGCAAACCTGACTGGAGGAACAAGGCCCAATCAGCTATGTCCAGAGTATGACTTCACCAGGAACACTATGTCCCCTCACCAGGCCCACCGTTTCTGTGAGACAGATATGCATGGGACAGATAACTTGGAAAGGAGCTTATGGCTGGCTTGTGTTTCCTGTCTGACCCCACAGTTCCAAGCCCCTCTCTGGGCTGGGGATCTGACTGATTATTTAATTAATTAATTAATTAATTTTTTTTTTTTTTTGTTGAGACAGGGTCTCCCTTTTGTAGTTCAGGCTGGCCCTGAGCTCCCTATGTAGCCTAGGCAAGCCTCTAACTCAGCCAGCCTCCTGCCTGTGCCTCCCGAGTTGGGATGACAGGATTGAGCCACCATGCCTGGCAGGCTGGTTTTGAACTGACTATGGATCCCAGTCTGCCCTTAAACCCATGGCAATACTCCTGCCTCAGCCTTCTGAGTGCTGAACACACCCCTACACCTTGCAGGCTGACTCACTATAGACCCAGAGGGTCTCTGTCTTAGAAATGAGCTTGGTAAGAGGTCCCTCCAGGGAAGCATGGGTCCAATTTAAACTCCTCAGCCGCTCTAAGGTCAAGGGTGGGGGGCCAGGGTTCACGTGGGCAGACTGCAGGGCCAGACACAGCAGGGAGAACTCAGAACTGCGGCCATGGCTACCTTGGGCTCTGGCCTCTGGTGGCGGCAGGCCTGGAAGAGCAGGCTGCTGCAGGCTGCTGAGGCAGGCAGACCCCAGGGCTACAGGAACAATCAGGAGCTTACGGGATGTGGGGCAGAAGTCCAAGGCCTGGAGGCAAATGGCTCTAGATCCTGAACACAGGCCCCAAGTGCTGAGAACTCAGGGTCTTGGGACCCTTCTGGAGCCAAGGCATGTTTCCAGACAGGGTGCGTGGGGGGTGCCCCAGAATTGGCCTGGGACTTTCAGTCCCTGAGGAACCCAACAGCAGAGGAGCCACTGTGGAGCTGTGGCTGGCGAGGCCCTGATGCCCACCTTCCCCTCAGCACATGCTGGGGACAGGTGCGGGTCTCCTCACTCCTGGGACATCCAGCCTCTCACTAGTAATGGCTGCCTCAGGGACAGAGGGGGTTATCTCCCCTCCTGCCTGGAAGCCTCAGGGCACTTGGTGCAGAAACATGGCCCCAGCACAGCCTCCTTACTTCAGGGTGTATGTGATGTTCCCTGGGAGACCCTAGCTGCCAGGGCCTCATGAGCTTCCCAAGACTTAGCAGGGCAGCCTGTAGGTCCCTGTGCCCAGCACAGATGGGACCCTTGGGAGCCATCCTGGTTCCTTGATGCATGTTTGCCAGTCAAGCCAGGGAATCCAGAAGATGGGGCACCTGCCATAGTTTCTTCTGCCAAGAGTCTCAAGGACCAGGACAGGGCCCAGCCGGATGGGGATCCCGTAGGGGCCTGCAGCAGCCTTTTGAGCTGGGGCCGTATCCTTGGGTCTGGTCTTCCCTGAGCCTCTAGCACCTCTGTACAAGGAGGGCAGAGCCAAGAGACAGGTCCGGGGGAGCCTTGGGTCCCTCCGGGGGGTCTTGGCCACTTTTGCATTCCTGTCTTCACGGGTTTTCTTCCCAGGAAACTCTGCCAAATGTGGGCAATCCCACGGGGTGGGCGGGGCGGCCGCCTCAGGGGCAAGGCTGGGGCCGAGGGGTGCCTGGGACAGGGTGCTGCTTATTTTGTAGAAACGAGTCTGGTGGGACTGTGATGAGCTGGGCGCTCACAGCAGCTTTGGTTTTCTGTGCCTATTTATCCCCTCATAAAGTTTGGAAAGCGCTAAGCAACGGAGAATAACAATAAACCTGCAGGAGTCACCGAGCCCACTCTGAAGCCCGGACCCCACACTCTGGGTCTGCCCGCCTCTCCGACTCAAACTGCCTGACCCGGGGACAGCCCTCTGCGGGGGTGGGCTGGGGGCATGGGACCCTGAGTTAGCAAGGGGCTGGGGTCCCTACCGTCACGGTTGTGTCCAGGTGCCACCTGCCCTCACCCGATCCTGGGCCCCGCCTTCTGGCCCACCACCAGCCGGGTAGGGGGCGCTGACCACTCCCTCGCGGGCGCGCGGTGGGAGGGGCCCACCTGAGACACACCCCGCGCTCGCTCGGGGAGGCGCCGGGCGGAGCGGAGCCTGGCCGCGTTCGGTCGGTCGCTAGCTCTCGGCTCCCCGCGCGGTGTCCGCGGCCCACCTGCCCCGCCCGCCTGGCCTCGTGGTTCTGGCCCTCGGGTGCTGGTCCGGTCAGGCCTGTTGGCGCCTGATCATGGGTGAGTGCGGGGACCCGAGGCGCCAGGCCACCGCGCAGGCGGGTGAGGGGGGGCTGGGAACGGGCAGGGGGCGCTGCACAGAGCGGGCAGCTGGGGGTGCAGCTCTGCCACAGGCCCCCCTTCAGCACCCCCCCGCTTACCCCCTCCCCCGCATCCTGCAGCCCTGGGCGTCCCAGCCCTCAGGAGGAGGGGCAGCTTGGAGGGCAGGGCCAGACCTGGACATCAGGGAGAGGGGTCCCATAGGACCTGGAGTGGGGCGTGTTTTCCTGCAGAGAGAGATTCGGAGGGCATCTCAGACCTCTGGACTCCCTACCCTGCCCCCAGTACCATTGCTGGGACCCTCAGAAAATGTGAGTCCCCCAGAAGGTCACCAAGGCTCCCTCCCCCTCAGTGGAACAGCAGATTCCCAAAGCCTTTTCTCCCCGTGGAATCTGGACAGTTTCCCCAGGGAACTGCAACAAGAAAAGGGCTCTGCACACAGATTCCGGACAGATAAATTGGCATTTAAAAGAGAAAAGGACACTGACCTCCTTTGAGGCAGGATTGGGGAGATAGCGTCACTCGCCCCTGGTCGGGAGGCCACCAGAGCCCTACACCCCTACAGCCGACTGATACCCTCTGTTCTCCTCCGCAGATGACCAGAGCCCAGCTGAGAGGGGACTGCACTGCCAGAACCCGGCCTGCATGGACAAGGGCCGGGCTGCCAAGGTATGAGGCTGGGCAGCTGGGTGCGGGGGTAGAGGGGGCTGGGCTCTTGCTGTCCTCTCTAGCAAGCCTGCTATCCATGGTGCAGCTGGCTGGTACCCGTGCCCTCTGGGTAGGACACAGAGTGGGCCCCCTGCCTCAGGAAAGGCAGAGTGGGGGGACTTCTGCCAAAATAGGGGCCCTTCTTTTGCTGAATTGAGGCCTCTTGCAGCAGCCCTGGGGTGATGGGCCCTGTACCCCCCATGTCATAGGTACAGGAGCTGAAGCTCCAAAGGGGTAGTAGTCCCCAAGGTTTGGTTCCTGTGTCCACCTGGCAGCTGGCCACGCTTCAGATTTGGACGTTGATGAGCTGGGGCATTGTGGGACTTGGTGAGCATGGCTGTGGCTTTGGAGTGATGCAAGGAAGAAGGCAGGGCCGCCCCGCCTTGGGTGTGGGGTGCAGAAATGGGCAGAACACAGGCCGAAGAGAATGAGGACAGGAGAAGGGACAGCAACAAAAGCAGTGCCCAGATACCGCTGCCTGTGACGCGCTGGGCTCTGTGCCACATGCTCCCCGAGCCTGATGTGGCTCTGTGGCAGCTCTGCAGGGCAGGTATTGTCACCTGCTTCCCAGATGAAGATAGCAAGGTTCAGAGAGGGCGTGTGACTTGGCTGAGCCCCACAGCTCAAGCTAGAGGGAGGCAGGTTCAGCCCACAGCGTGCCTTTGAGTGATGCTGGTAACTGCTGTGTCGAGACAGGCCCCAAGGGCTCACCCATGCCTCCCTTCTGTGATGGTCCTGTCCAGGTTCCCACTTAGGGAGGGGTAAACTGAGTCTCCAAGGGTTGAAGACTCATCCACGCACACGTGACTGGGAAGTGAGAGACCAGGGATCCGAACTCAGTACCCAGGTCTGCAGTGCCAGGGCCCACGTTGCTAATCACTGGCCCTGCCAGCTGCAGAAATCAGAGATGCTGCCTCCCACCCCAGCTGCCCCAGACACATGCACATGAGAAGAACATGCAGGACTGTTCTGGGGGTGGTAGGGAGGGGGGTACCTCCAGTTGCCGTGGTCACCGGGCAGGGGGGTGGCTGTGATGTCAGATACAATCTGCTGGCACAGCTGGTGCTTGGCATTGGGCTCTGGGATTTGACTGCTTTTCTCTCTCTGGATGGGGGCTCCAAGCAACACACATCCTTCCCAGGGCCTGCAGAGCCCCGAGGCCTGTAGAGATGTCCTGGGGCCAGGATGCCCCATGCCAGCCCTCCTGGGCCCAACTCCTGCTGCACCCCTGTGGGAGAGTGGCCCAGGCCTGGTCTGCCTAGAAGGGGCAGAGCCTGCAAGGAGCACTGGCCCTGTCTCACCAGAGGCCCTTGGGACCAGATTTTTTGTGAGCACAGATGGTGGAATAACGGAAGGGAGCCAGGGAGGACAGCCTGGAAAAGGAGCCCCCTGCCGGAAGTGGAGGCACAGAAGACATGAGGACAGAGGGGCGGCTCTTGAAGAGTGCTAGGGGCACAAGCCCCAGGCAGAGGTGACAGGAGGAGAGGGACACTTGGGTTGGGTGAGGCAAGAAGCAGAGATCATTTGTCCATGATGACAGCCATTCCTGGCTGGACACGTGTAGGTGCTGGGCAGCACGAGGCCTTTGTGTGGTCTCTGTAAACCCTGATGAGAGCTTGGGATGGTAAGGAAACTCTCCCACCTCCCACAGCCCACCTGGCTGGCAGAGCTTGCCCCCAGGATGAGGTTGGTCTATTTAACTTTTTTTTTTTGCTTTTTGGAGACAGGGTCTTGCTTTTGTAGTTCAGGCTGGCCCTGAGCTCACTATGGTGCCCAGGCAAGCCGCCATGAACTCAGAAATCCTCCTGTCTCTGCCTCCCAAGTGCTGGGATTACAGGCGTGAGCCACCACGTCCGGCATTGTGGTACGCGGTGTTGATTGTTGGTGGGTGTGTCTCCAGGCCCAGCATTATATGTGGTTACCGGGGATCGAACTCAGGTCCTTGCGCTTACAAGGCAGGCGCCGGAACCACTGAGCTAACCCTCCGGCCCTCTATTTAACTTTTGAGATGGTCTTGCTGGTTAGCTCAGGCTGGCCCTGAACTCCCTGCATAGTTGTGCTCTGGTGCTTTCTCAGGGACAGTGATGCTCCTAACCACTCCCGGACCTGGCTGTTAGGTTCCCCCAGCTTTGGAGTGACCTCTTATTGCCTTCTGGGCCTTCCGTGAGACCCTGTCCCCAGCCCAGCCCAACAGAAGGTAGTGCACCTGGCTCACCATAACTCCTCTTGTCCAGTGTACCTAACCCCATGGCTGCCGTTCTCTTGCCCTGTGCACCCACCATGGCCCGAGCGCCAGTTGAAGTGTGGAGTCCCCTTGGGACTCCCTGGGTGAGTCCCAAGGGGAATTGGGCTGGGTTCTCCTGAATTAATAGTCATCCACAAGGTCCTCAGCCTGGGAGGATCTTGGGGTCCCCACTGGCTGCCCTTCTGTTTAGGGGGGAGAAAGCTTAGGCGCTGCCCCTACCTAGTGATCTCACAGTTTGGGCCAGAGATCTCTGTGAGGTGCCTGTGGGGGAGTGTCAGAGAAGTTTGAGTCCCAAGTCTGAGCCAGGTGGAACAATCCTCTTGGGGCCAGCAGGGGGTGCAAGAGGCCTCACCAGAGGCTGCATGGGGAGAGCCCTAGCCTGCCTTCCAGAAGTGGACAACAGGGGCTTCTGGGCCATACCGATATCTCAGTAACCTGCTGTACCTAGGGCTATCTGCTACTTCCTGTCCCGCCCCTTAACCCTCCCCCACCTCCCCAGGATCCAGGGCCAGGTGGGGACCCAGCAGCCATTCTGCTGACGTGGACAAGGGCAGAGGGGGAGAGTGGTGGAGCCGGGTAGGAAGACCCCAGAATCTTTACCCTGTTCTTACCAAGGGGCCTTCTTTCTGTGTGGCACCAAGAAGGGGTCCCAGGGTCCAGTAGGAGCTTCCGAGCTCTGGTTCTGGGGTGAGGGTTTCAGGGTCCCCTTAGCCCTGGTCCCCAGTGGGACCATCCTGAGAGGAAAGGGTCCATGCTGTGGGCCCCTGCATTCCCAACAGCTGGCTTAGGACCGTGGCCTGGGGACCACGACAGGACAAAGGATGAGGCCCAGGCGGAGAGAAGGGGAAGGGAGGAGGCCAGGAGGCTGGCTGCCTGGCAGAGCTGCCCCGCCCTGATAGGCAGGTTGGTGCTCACAGGCTCCACCCCTGAGTTTCAAGGTGCCAGCAGGGCCTTGGGGCCAGCAGGCGCCCAGGAGTACTGAGCCCTGCTAAGGAGCCCCTGGCAGAAGCAGTGCTGCAGCCCAGGCGCCTGGCTCCTGGCTGTGGGCCCACTAGCCCTGGATCCTGTCCCAGACCTGTGGCTTCTTCTGATCACAGAGCTCTTTTTTCACCAGCCCAGGCCGGGTCCCAACCCGTAGTAGGACAGGAATGCCCCCAGGTCCCTGAGGTGCAGTCTACTTTTCCAGGGCTGGGGAGATGGTGCTGGGGGCGCTGCCTTGGGGGCTCCATTATTCATCAGTCTCTGCATCTGGTTTCTGGGTATCAGTTTCACCATGGTTTGGCTGGCTGAGGAGTGGCCTCCTCCCCAGGGAGTCATGAGCCAGGACCTCTTGGAGGTGCTCTGAAGAGAACAGGAAGTTGGGAGCCAGTAGCAGCTCCTCCCTGCAGGACTTGGATGTCTTTCTGTCCTTGTCCTGGCCCCTGGCCCTTGAAGGCCTCTCAGGAGCAGTCCTTTGCCCTGGTTGGCACAGTCAAGTTACAGTATGACTCAGAGATGTCCTGGGTCCAATCACTCAGGTATCCTCTGGTAGGGAGGTGACCTGCCCTGGCCCAGCCCTGTTCTCTACTTCCTTCAGCCTGTTTTTACCCCATGCCAAGGGGATTCTCCTCATGCTGCCTGTGGGAATTCCCTGCCCACAAGAGAGTGGCATCAAGACCCTGTGCCCAGCCCCACCCTGTGTGAGGCCCAAAATGGTGGTCTTAGCACAGGCATCTGTTCTCCACTTATGCACTGGGGGCCTTGGCACGAGTCCCATGACTTTGCCAGGCCGTGATTTCTCCCTTTGGTACTTTGGGGACTTTGCAGAGGCTTTTCCTAGAGTCTCAGAAGTGGGGTTTGCTGCCTCTAGCTTTTGGACAGGTGAGACTCTTGGGGTCACTCAGTGGAAGGTCACTTTGCCTGTGGGGCAGAAGCAAGCTCAGGGGACTGGACAAGACCCTCTAGGATCAAGGTGGGAACGCATCTGCCCAGGGCCAAGCTCACGTGCCCTAGGAAGGAGCGATGCTTTGGCGAATACTTCCGCTGTCCCCAGGTATTCCTCTGGTTTCACATGTGCGTTTGTTCACCGGTGTCACCAGTGTGTGCATGTGCCAGGACGCTCATGATGGGGTGAGATCACAGCTGGACAGCCAAGGTCCCGGGCCTCCAGCAAGGTCATCCTAGCAGGAAATGCAAAAATCCCAAGTGGAGGCCATGCAGCAGTTATAAAGCTAAGGAAGAGCTGGGAAGGTAGAGAGCAGGCGAAGGGGCGCTGTTTGGAGACCCCCACTTTGAGGAAGTTGCGTTGGAGGGGGCGCCCTGTGCCAGCGGTAAGAGGGCCAGGTGCATGGAGGTCTGGATGGAGGGCATGTGGGGGTGAAGGCAGTGGGTTGCCTGGTGGGCGACCCTGTCCTACCCGCCCAAGGAGGCTGCTCTGGGACCTGAGTGAGCTGCTTGGGTCTCAGCCGTCTGTCACTTCCCCTTCAGCTGACTGCTGGCGACAGTGCTTCCCCCACCCAAGGAGTGTAAAAGTGCTCTGACAGCCACACGGAGTGCCCCAGCACCCCAGTCCAAGGGCTTGGGAATACCTCTCCTGGGTGGGGACCCTGGAGCACCAGGAACCTCAGGTCAAACTGGGCTTTGTTTTTTCCTGACGCCCCAGCCTCACTCATTCCAGTGGGGCAGAGATGTCCCCAGCCGAGCTGGATGCTGGGCTGAGGACCCGGGGGGTAGGTGTCCCAGTCTACAGAAAGAGTGTGTGGGACAGAGGGGGCAGGTGGGCGCGGTGTCCCTGGGCTGGGTCAGGCTCCACAGAGAGTCACTGCCCGGCCCCTGTCCGGGGGCGGTGTGGCCACACAATGGCAGGAAGCTGGGCCCCTGCTTTGTCTGGCACAGCACAGACCGTCGCTTCCTCCAGCAGTGATGGGGACTGGGCCCGGCGTCTCTGCAAGGCCAGCAGCCCCTAGGCCGGGCCCTGGGCCGCTGTCCCTGGACTCGGAGCCCTGGCGGGCACACGGCAGCAGAGACCAGGTACGAGGAGAGTGTGAGGACTGGGGGCACACAGCCGTAGCCCAAGTTTGATGAGTGGGGTGGGCCTTGCCTGGGCGGCACCTATGGCAAGGACTGTGGCTAGGGCCTAGGGTGTCCCTGCTCCTGTTGTTTTGGGGCTCTCAGTGCCCCATGTCCACCCTGACCCCTTCTTCCTGTGTCCCCTGCTTCCTGACCTCCAGCCCCAGGGCTGTGTGAGGTGGCTTCCGGTGCCCCATGCCCGAGTAGGGGGGCCTTTCAGTGCTCCCCCAAGGATCCCTCTGTTATGTGTCAGGATGTTGGCTTGGGGAGTGCTTGTGGAGGTGCCCACCACCTTCCTGGGGTTGATTCCTGGGTACTTCCCCCACCTCACCCCACCCCAGTGGTGAGGCCAGCTCAATGGGCTTTTTGGGGGACCTCAGGGTCTAGGAGAAGGGGCTTCTTTGCTTTGGTGCTAGGGAGACCTCAGCTATGGAGGGAGCTGGGCAGACCCTGTGGTTAGGAGGACCCTCCCAGGCCTAACCTCGGTCATAGAGCTGGACCCATGATCTTCCTGGAGGTTTCTGAAACTTCACCCCAGTCCGACTTGCTGGGCAGGGTTTGTTTGGAGCTGGGGCCTGACTTTGCTAACACCCCAAAGACGGGCTGGGGCTCCATCAGCAGCACAGGTGGGCGGAGCCAGGGTGGAGCTAACCAATGCTACCACAGGTTGGGAGATGAGTCTCCAGACCCTTGGGGAGCCTTGGCTTCCACAGGACTGGGACAGAAGTATTGGTTGATTGGTGACTTTGCCATAGGGAGTAGGTCATTTTGTAGCTGCGTGTGATGGTTTATACCTAAATCCTAGTATGGGGAGGCTGAAGCAGGAGATCACTGCAAGTTGGAGGCAAACCTGGGTTCCATAGTTCAAAGCCAGTCTGAATTGCTCAGTGAGATTGTCTCAAAAGTTAGTAAATACAACAGGATTATGGCTCAGAATCAGGGAGGGTCCTGGGAGACCTACGAGCTGGCATGGCTTCTGCATGTTACCCATACACACACACACCAGGCAGCTGGGGCTGGGGGATAGAGAGGTCAGTCTGCAGCTCTCCAGGTCAGGAGACAGGGAGCAGGTGTCACAGCTGGCACCGGGTCTCCTCCAGTAAGTCCACAGCCCACTGCCCGCTGCGTCCGTTTTTTCTCCATTGAGGGACACAGGAACCTGGGGAGCATCGAACTAGGACTCTGTCCTCCCCTGCCCACAGTCCCAGCCCTTCCCAGATACTTGGGCCCATGGACGGTGGGTCAAATCTGAGGTCACACATGGGTGTCAAAGTCCTGTCCCTGGGTCGTGTGACTTTCATATTACCTTCTTTGTCATATTGAGTCAGCAGGGGCCTCTGGCCCCCAGGAGGAGAGGCAAGGACACTGTAAGTCCCTGGATGTGGCCCAGGCAGAGGAGGACCTGGTCAGGGATGGAGCCCAGGTTTGTTCTGTTTCTCTTGCCCCTGCCCCTTCCTTCCGTCACTGTGTCCTTCCGGGTCTTCCTGCGGTCGGTCGGACCTCTTGGCAATCTCCAGTTGTGCTTTTCCCAGCTGGTGCTGGTGGGTGGAGACTGAGATCACTCAGGGCGGCTGATGTCATGCTGCTGGAAGTGACCCAGGGCAGTGGTGGCTGTCGAGGCTGAAGGTGGAGTCACATAATTTTCCAAGTGTCTGGACCGAGTGACCCCATAGAGTTTGGCCTAATGTATTTGTTTTTCTGGAGCTGCTACAAGTTGACATAGCTGGATTTAGAACAAGAGAAATTTGTATTTTTTTTTTCAAGATAGGGTCTCACTGTGGACCCCAGGCTGGCCTCAAATCCCATCAATCCTTTTGCCTCAGCTTCCCGGGCTGGAATTACAGATGTGCACCCCTGCACCCAGCTGTCAAGAGATTCTTCTCCTTCTCCTTTTTTTTTTTTTTTTTTTAAGACAGAGTCTCACTTTGTAGTTCAGGGTGGCCCTGAGCTCACTATGTAGCCCAGGCAAGCCTCAAACTCAGCAATCCTCCTGCTTCTGCCTCCCTCCCCAAGTACTGGGATTACAGGTGTCAGTCGCCACACCTGGCACTGTGGTGTGTGGTATTATTTCTGGTGGGCGTGAGTGGCCATGCCTGGTATCGTATGTGGTTACCGGGGATCAAACCAGGGACCTTGCGCTTGCTAGGCAGACACCAGAACCACTGAGCTAAATCTCTGGCCCTTTCTTATTATTTTTTATTGTTTTATTTTGAGACAGGGTCTCCATATGTTGCCTAGGTAGGCCTTGAATCTCTGAGCTCAAAGTGATCCTCCTGTCTCAGCCTCGAAAGTAGCTGGGACTGGAGCCATATTCCACTGTTCCCACCGCTACGGAAATTCATTCTCCTCATTCTGATACCCAAAAGTCTGACATGCAAGTGTCAGCAGGGCCATGCTGTCCCTGAAGGCTCTGGGGGAAGGTGTTTCCCCCAATTTCATCTTCCGGTGGGCTCAGATGTCCTGTGTTTGTAGATGTGACCCCAGTCTCTGTGTGGTCCCCATGTGGCTGTCTCTGCATGTGTCCTTACCTCGGGGCTTCCTCTGGAAGGGCTCCATCATGTTATGGTGCCACATCCTGTATGCTTTGATGATCTCACGATGCCCAGATCTTAGGTGACACCACCTGCAAGGACCCTGTTTACAAAGGTGTCACTCTGAGAGAGCCACAGAGTGAGGCCAGGGCCCCGGGGCCACCATGTTGGGGGCCCATGTTTGGATCCCCAGGGCAGGGCCCTGTGGGAGCTGCTGAGACTCTGAACTTCAAATGAGTTTCATTTCTTCGAATGTTTTGTGTGTTTGTTTTTGTGGAGGAGGCTGCTGGTGTTTGGTGCTGGGTCTAAAACAGGGTGATGTAGGAGACCTCGGTGACTGGAGAAGAGCAGATTTGGTGACTGGAACCCAGTGTGATGCTGAGGGGCGAGAACTCAGGGGAGAGGGTGGGAGGGTCCTCACGGAAGGGTCCCTGGCCATGGCTGGTTAGGAGCCACAGGGCCGTCCTTGGATACAAAGACCCCGAGCTGACTGGAGAAGGGGGTGACTCTGCGTCCCCTGCTAGTGCCTCATGAATGACAGAGGAGGGGGCTCTTCCAGGGCAGTGGGGCTTCCAAACACTGATATGGGGAAAGACAAAAAGAATAAAAAAAGAAAAAAGCTCGGGGAGCTCCCTACTCTGGTCCTGGGGTTGAACCCAGTAATTCTGCACTGAGCCAAACCCCCCACCTTTTTTCATTTTTTATTTTGAGGTAGGATCTCTTGAAGTCTCTCAGTTGCGCAGACTGGGCTGAACTTGGCAATCCTCCTGCATCAGCCTCTGAGAGTGGTGGCATTATAGGCATGTGACATCATGCCCCTCTGGAAATTCATTCTTAAAAGTACAGACAGATACAACCAAATGTGTGTGAACTTAAGTTCAATTCTGAGGGGACTGTCTGTGAAGAATATGACTCAGTGAGGAAAACGTATCGAGTACAGATTGGGCAGATATAGCCTGAATGTAGGCACTGCATGGAGTTTTATGGGAAATTGTCCTTGCTTGGCAAAGGCTGTGCACCTGGAGTCCAGCTATTTGGGAGGCCGAGGCAGGAGGATCGCTGGACCCTGGGAGCTGGACAGCAGCCTAGGTAATAGATCGAGACCCCCATCTCAGTGAAAAGAAGTCCTTGCTCTCAGGCCATGCCCTGATCTGTGCCCCACAGGAGGGGATGATGGGACGGGTAGGAGAGAGGCAGAGGTAGCAGTGGTTACTGTCGGGGAATCCAGGAAGCTGTGTACAGGTCACTGTGCTGCTCTTAGAATTTTCTGTAGGTTTGAAGTATTTCAAAAAAATACTGAGGAAAACTAAAGAGAGTGTCAGGAGAGAGTTGGAGGTGTGAGTGTAGGTATCTGTTGTATGGAGGGAAGAACTTCACGGATGGGGAGGGCACGGTGAGGCCAGGACCCGAGTGGACAAGGGAAGGCACAGCGTGCCGTGTGCAGGTCCACTGGTGCCTCACCCCTGGCCAGAGTGCATGTGGGTGGAAGGGAAGGTGCAGTGTGGAAGGACTGATCTCAGGAGGCCCTCAAAGCCAAGGTGGGTGGCTGACCTCAGGTAGGTGCTTATGGGCTTCCTTTCTTTTTGTTTGTTAGCTTTTGGGACAAAGTCTCTAAGTAGGCCAGGTGGCCTTGAATTTATGCCTCAGCCTCCCACGTGCTGGGATTACCAGCATGCGGCCCCATGCCCAGCTACTCTTTATTATTCTTTTAGTTTTATTTTGAGGCAGGGTCACACTTGCCCAGCTACTCTTTATTCTTTTAGTTTTATTTTGAGGCAGGGTCACATTGAGTTGCCCCGGCTGACCTTGACCTTTTGTTCCTCCTCCCTGGGCCTCCTAAGTAGCTGGGACTGCAGGTCTGTGCTGTCTCACCTGGCTAAGGGCCCCTTCTGATGACTACTGCTTTCCTAGAACAGTAGGAAGCCAACAGTCAGAGAGAGATCCAGGGCCTGGAGGTTGGAGCTCTTCACCCTGTGCCATTTCTGCAGGGCTCTGGGTGCCATTCCTGCTGTGCAGGCCTGAGTAGGTTCTGAGTGTGGGCAGTGGGCCTGGGCACGGGGCTGCCACCCTTGCCAGAGCTCAGGGCATTCTGGGGCCAACGCTGAGCTGGCTGAACCAAAGGGCAGCCCGACTTCCTGCCGGGGCCCTTTCCAGGTACTCAGCAGGAGCCCTGGCCCCCAGCCTCAAGGTCCTGCTCTCCAAGTCTCCCTGAGCAGGATTGTGCCTGGTAGCCTTGGTGAGGCCCACACAGCGGGTGCTGGGGAAGGTTCACCCCTGCCATACCAGGATGGAAGGGGCATGACGCCTGTGGGGATGGAAGGCTGGATGGCCAGGAACAGCCACACCTGTGTCCCACCAACCTGCCAGTCCCTGTGCCCACAGGTGTGCCATCACGCTGACTGCCAGCAGCTGCACTGCCGAGGGCCCCTCAACCTCTGCGAGGCCTGTGACAGCAAGTTTCACAACGCTGCACATTATGATGGCCATGTCCGCTTCAACCTGCCCGCCCAAGGTGAGCCCAGCAGGCCCTTGCCTGGTGCTGGAGCTCCCTGGCCAGCTAAGCCCTGGACTGGCGTAGGGACAGCATTTTAGTAGCTGCTAGAACCTTGATAGGGCATTGGAAGGACAAAGGTCATCTGTAGATCATGAGCCCCATGTGCACGGTAGCCCCAGGTCTATGTCCAGGCCAGGTCCAGCTGCCTGGTGCTCTGGCCGGTGTACTGCTTCTTATCCCACAGCTGGCCCTGGCCCTGGCCCCAGGCCAGCAGAGAGGCCTCTGATCTTCCCCTTCTTCCTGTGGCGGGTGGAGCTGGCCAGGCAGATCCTCCAGGCCAGGCCTGAGGCAGCAGTCAGGAGGGATCTGGAAAAGGAAATAGGAGCCCCCCCTTCCCCCACTGAATAGGGCTTGGGCCGTACTGCCAGCTCCTGTAAGGCGCCCAGGGCCCGGGAGCAGGACCACTCCTTGCTTGCTCTCCCAGCTCTTGGAGGGGCCAAGGGATGCCCTCCATCTGTCTGCCAGGGCCTGGGGACTTCAGGTGTGGCCACAGCCATGAGGGAGGGAAGGCTTGAGAGGATGACCCTTGGGCGTTGGTCCCTGTCTATACCGTCCAGAACCAGGGCCTCTATACCTTACTTTATATAAGGGTAAACTGAGGCTACAGGTGGGTTGGTATTTGGGGTGGGCCCCCCAGAGTGTCGTCGAAGGAGCCTTTCATCCTTTTGGGTCTGAGGGATGATAACAATGAATGACCCCTTTCCTGGGAGGACAGAAGAGCCTGGCCTCTTGGCCGGGGGGTGGTGGGGCCCAAGGGTCAGAGACTGTCTCTCGGAGGTAGCAGTGTTCAAGGATCAAGGAGGGGCCGAGGCTCTGTCCTTGGCCAGCCCCCTCCTCACATTCTGTCAAGGCTCTGTCCTGGCCCGGAATGTGTCCACCCGGTCATGCCCACCCCGCACCAGCCCTGCTATGGACTTGGAGGAGGACGAGGAAAGCACCATGGATGGCAAAGGGTAGGTGGGGACAGATGGGCAGCGTGGGAGATACACAGGGTCCAGAAGCTTCCGGGTCTTCTCCCAGAAGGACTAGCTGGGGAGCTTTCCATGCCCCTGATTCTTGCAGGTGGGTGCCCAGGGCTGCCAAGCCTCAAGCAGGTTTGGATATGACTCCCATACCCCACCGGGTAGCCCTGGTATGACTTGCAGTGGCCACCAGAGGGCACAGGCTCTTTTGGGCTTGGCCTGCCTGAATTACCACCTGGGGTGAGCAAGAGGTGGGCTGCAGCCTGGAGCCACACTCACCGCACCCTGGCCAAGGCCCACCTGTCCCTCCATCTTCCCCACCCCTCCCCTGCAGGGACCGGAAGACCACAGGCCTGAAACTCTCCAAGAAGAAGGCGAGGAGGAGATACACGGATGTGAGGAGCTCCCAAGCCTGGCCGGGGACCCCGAGACAGCCCCTGTCCCTCCCAGCCCCTTCTCTGCCCAAGCCTGGGCCTCCAGGATGAGGAATAGGTTCTGGAGTGAGCGTGCCCCTACCCTGTGCCCAGGGCGGCCCACCTGGCCGAGGTGGGGGCAGGAGACTGGCGAAATCCCCAGCCCCATTTCCTGTTGGGCTTCTCACCCTGGACTGTGGGAACAGGTAGAGGACGAGGGTGACAGTGGAGAAGCTGATGCCCCGTGTTGTCTCAGGACCCGAGCAAGGAGTGTTTCACCTTGAAATTTGATCTGAACATGGACATCGAGACTGAGATTGTTCCTGCCATGAAGAGGAAGTCACTGGGGTAGGGCTGGAGGCTGGGGCACATGTGAGGCTGGGGCAGCGTGTGTGTGTGTGTGTCTGTGTGTGTGTGTCCCCACTATGCCTCACACACTTGGTGAGGACGTGCACACCTGTCAGAAGAACATGGCAGGGTCTGTGCCCTGTGTGTGGCCCCATGCATGCTCCCTTTCGTGCCAGGGCTATAGATGGCCAGGGGCACATGTGACACTCCTTACACCCACACCTCCCACCCGGACACAGGGAGGTGCTGCTGCCTGTGTTTGAAAGGAAGGGCGTAGCCCTGGGCAAAGTAGATATCTACCTGGACCAGTCCAGCACACCGTTGTCCCTCACCTTCGAGGCCTACAGGTTCGGGGGACACTACCTGAGGGTCAAAGGTGAGCACCAGGCTCCAGGCGGTGTCGGCTGGGCAGGTGGCAGGTGGCAGATGGCAGGTGGCAGAGCCTCCGGTGGTGGGAGCTCCTCCCGGGCTGCTCAGGTTCCCATTGGTTAGGCCCTGGGCTGGGTTGTTACCATACAGGTGGCTCTGTGAGTGCTCCTGGGGGCAGGTGGTGGTGGAGTGGCAAGGGGAAGGCCAGCAGGCTGCCTAGACCTCGAGGAGAGAGGACTGGGCTCCACTCCTCCAGGCCCAGGTGCTGAGCGCCTCTTGTCTCCACGGGCCTCCCAGCCAAGCCGGGGGACGAGGGCAAAGTGGAACAGGGTGTGAAGGATGCGAAGTCCCTGAGTCTCCCAACCCTGCGCCCAGCAGCCGGGGCCAGGCCTTCTGAGCCAGAGGGTGGGGACCACCCCCGAAGCCGACGAGAGCACCTCGATGTTTTGGTGAGAAGAAGGTGGGCGGGGGCTGCTCTGGGGAAGTCACCTTGACTCCGCCTGGGGCCTCTGGAAGATGGGGCTGGCGCTGAGCATGGGGGATCCTTTCTGCCCCTACTTATGGGATCTTCTAGTGCCAGGGCAGTGCCCCGTGCTCACATGTGTGTGAATGCGTTGCTGCTCAGGAGTGAGACTGGCACTGTGAGTGTGTCCTGGGGTGGATCGATTCAGAGCTTTGTTAAAGGTGTCTCTGAGAGAGAGAGAGAGAGAGAGAGAGAGAGAGAGAGAGAGAGAGAGAGAGAGAGAGAGTGTGTGTTATGCTGTGGCTGGCAGACACCAGTCAGTTGAATCGTTCAGGGTGTATAATGCACTCCTGTAATCCTGGGAAGCTGAGGCAGGAGGGTTGCTGCTAATTCGATGCCAGCTTGGGCTATATAGTGAAACCTTGTCTCAAAACCAAAGAGAATATAGTCAGGCCATCTATGTCTGTACTTTCCAGCTCCCAGCATGTGTCTAGGTGTGGGGAGAAGCGGTGCTCAGGGGAGGGGTGTAGAAATTTCCCCTATCCCTTCAGAGTCTTGGAAACCCTTGGGGTGGTGCATTGGGGGGTGGGAACTGGCCTTGACCACTCCTCCTCTGCAGGCCCCTGGCCGCCGGCGCAAGAACATGTCAGAGTTCCTAGGGGAGGCGAGTGTCCCTGGCCAGGATCCCCCGACACCCTCCAGCTGCTCTCTGCCCAGCAGTGGCCCCAGCAGTGGGGGCGGTGACAGCTGGAAGAACCGGGCAGCCAGTCGCTTCAGTGGCTTCTTCAGCTCCAGCCCCAGTGCTAGCGGCCCAGGACGGGTATGTGGCCCTGGGGAGGGGATAGGGTGGCTGCCATGGCCCTGCCTGACATACCCCACACCACCCTACAGGAGGCAGACAGGATGGAGCAGCTAGAAGCCAAACTGCAGGCCTATAGCCTCTTCGGGCTGCCCCGGCTGCCCCGGCAGCTACAGTTCGACCATGACTCCTGGGAGGAGGAGGATGAGGGAGAGGAGGAGGAGGAGGACCATGCCTGCCCACGGCTGGAGGACAGCTGGCGGGAGCTCATTGATGGGCATGAGGTGAGTCTGCCACAGCCTGCTCCTCAGCCCTTGTGAAGCGGAGATGGGATATTCTCAGGGAAACTGAGGCAAAGTGGGAGTAGTGTGCTCCCTGGCTGCTGTGGGAGAGCAGGGACAGACCCTGGCTGTTGTTTTGTTTTTGGTATTTTTATTAGTACCTGTTTGGAGTACAGAATATTTATGTTCACTTTAGAGGATAGAAACATGCACTTAACATACCTTAATTCTTTTTACTCCCCTTTCCTCTCCTTCCCCTTCTCTCTGGATCCCCTTCCTATTTGCAAAAGATCTATCTCCCTGTTTCCTATTGCCTTGGTTTTATTTTTTAAAAGTTATTTATGCTTTGGGTTTCTCACATAACAGGAGTTATGTGGTATTTGTGCTTATGTGTCTGATTTATTGTACTTAACATTATGGTTTCAAGATGCAACCATTTTCCTACAAAAGTTCAAGTTTATCCTTCTTCGTGGTAGAGTAGCACTCCACTGTGTGCAAACACCACATTTTCTTTATCCAGTTATCTGTTGATGGACTTACACACTGTTTCCAAGATTTAGTTATTATGAGTTGTGCCATTATAAACATGGTTATGCATGCATTGCCATGGTGTGAGATCCTGGAGTCTTTGACTGTGATCATCCATCTGCCTGGGGAGGGTGGCCTGCCCATTTTGGGACCCCACCCTGCCTTCCCTCCCTGGCTCACTGGGCCTGGCCTCCCTCTAGAAGCTGACCCGGCGGCAGTCCCACCAGCAGGAGGCCGTGTGGGAGCTCCTGCACACTGAGGCCTCCTACATCCGGAAACTGCATGTGATCACCAACGTGAGTGTGCCGGTCTGGCCCGGGTTTGAGAAGGGCTGCACCCCAGAAGAGGGCCTTCCCATAGTGCTAGGGGGGGCCGTTTCAGGGCAGGATCAGCAGGTTGGGGTGGACTAACACAGGCCAGGCCTTAGCCATTCATTCAGCACTTGCTTCTGAACAAACACCTGCTATATGCCAGGTGCCCAGGAGCCCATGCCCTGGTGGATGGCTTGGAGGCCCTAGGAGGAATTCCTGAGGGAGGACTCTCAGTCCCCAGGAAACCCAGGGCTCAGCCAGACCAGAAGTGGAGGGGGGAATTTCAGGCCTGGTGCAAGGTTAGGTCCCAAAACATCCCTCCAGAAGGGGCCAGGGCAGGTGAACCCAGGTGAGCCCTGAGGCTTGTGGCTCACTGATATGAAGGCCAAGAATGCATGCTCTTGAGCTCTTCTCGCCCTGGCGTGCCACAGGGCCTCCTACTAGGAGAGTTAGTAGGGAGTCTGAGTTGTGTGTCCCGCCCCACAGCTGTTTCTGTGCTGCCTCCTGAACTTGCAAGAGTCCGGTCTACTGTGTGAGGTGGGCCAGGCAGTGGGCAGTGGCTGGGGAGGTACTGAGGGGGTGTGGTCTGGGGAATGGGAGGGATTTAGGCCTGGAGGCGGGACTTGCAGGGCAGACTGGGCAGGGTGTCTACGGTGCCCTGAGCTCCTACCCCGCAGGTGGAGGCAGAGCGGCTGTTCAGCAACATCCCTGAGATCGCGCAACTGCACCGCGCTCTATGGGGCAGCGTGATGGCGCCGGTGCTGGATAAGGCACGGCGTACGCGAACGTTGCTGCAGCCTGGGGACTTCCTGAAGGGCTTCAAGATGGTACGGACAGGGCTACAGAGGCAGGTTTGGGGCTCCAGGAAAGGCCCCAAATCTAGATGCCGTCTGTCTAGTCCTCCTGACCAGTGGTGACCTCAGGGGACCCCTGTCTGCCCACCGGGTCTGAATTCCCACTTGTCCAGCACCCCCTCATCTGGCCTCTGGCAGGCACTTTCCTGGAAGGGGGGATGAACTTGCTGTTTGGGGAGGTCCCCAGAGCATGGTAGGGATGTGCTTGGGAGGCGCCTCCGCCAGTCATTGGTGCTGTGGTTCTGCCCTGGTCCAGTTTGGCTCCTTGTTCAAGCCCTACATCCGCTACTGCATGGAGGAGGAAGGTTGCATGGAGTACATGCGCGGCCTGCTGCGCGACAGCGACCTGTTCCGCGCCTACATCACGGTGAGGGCGCAGGGGCTCCTGACCATGGGTCCAGAGTGCAAGTGTGGTTGGGCGTGGTAGCGGGCAGAACCTTAATCACCCTGCCCCTGGCTGCAGTGGGCAGAGAAGCACCAGCAGTGCCAGAGACTGAAGCTCAGCGACATGCTGGCCAAGCCCCATCAGCGCCTTACCAAGTACCCGCTGTTGCTCAAGTCGGTGCTGAGGAAGACGGATGAGCCACGGGCTAAGGAGGCCATTGTCACCATGGTAACCGTGCAGTGGGCAGGGCTCTCGCGGTTTGTGGCCCACCAGGCCCTGGGCCTGAACCCCTGTTGCCACCCCAGATCAGCTCGGTGGAGCGCTTCATCCACCAAGTGAACGCGAGCATGCGGCAGCGGCAAGAGCGGCGGCGGCTGGCGGCCGTGGTGAGCCGCATCGATGCCTACGAGGTGGTGGAGGGTAGCAATGATGAGGTGGACAAGGTGGGCGCGAGGGTCTGTGGCGGGAGGGCGGAGGCCGCAGGCTTGCCGAGGGCTCCTTGCTCTGACCTGCCTCGAACCCACACCCCTCCCCCCAGCTCCTGAAGGAGTACCTGCACCTAGACCTCACTGTACCCATCCCTGGAGCCTCAGCAGAGGAGACAAGGCAGCTGCTGCTGGAGGGCAGCCTGAGGATGAAGGAGGGCAAGGACAGCAAGGTGATCGCTGCCTGCCTGGACCCCTGCCACACGCACGCTGGCCCTGGGGTCGGGACCTCCCTTCCTGGGGCCCCTGATAGTTCTTGCTGCTGGCTCAGTTAGGTGGTGGTCTAAAAACTAGACTTTGTAGTCACTGAGGGAGGATTATGTGCCTAGAGATTACTTTGTTTTAGTACTAGGGACTGAACATAAAGTCTTTGCGCAGAACCACATTCCTAGCCTTTGAATTGTTTCTTATTTTGAGCCAGGTTCTTGCTGAGTTGCCCAGGCTAGGCTCAAACTTACAATACTCCTGCCTCAGCCTCCCAGAGTGCTGGGTTTATAGGGCACTGGGCTACCATGCTAGGGTTGCCCTTTACTCTTTGTGATGGGCAGGGTCACAGCATATGGTGGTGGAAGAAGGTACACTGAGAGATCTGTTATCCCTCTAGACATCTGGGAGCTGAGAGCCAGCAAAGTGTGATTTTAAAATTGCCTTCCTTTTTCTGTTTTGAAAGTGATACGCTATAAACTGTACCTCAGTGAAAAAAATGATCCTCCTCTTTTAGTTTTGCTCGCAATTTCAAGGGGAAGCTAGGTGTGCACTTGGGAGGCTGAGGCAGGAGGATCACTGTGACTTCAAGGCCAGTCTGAAGTAATGGCAAGATCCTGTCTCAGCCAAAGAATTTGGGGGGGAGGGAGGTGTTCAGGAGAAGCATTTGATCTAGACTACGGATACAATCACAAGAGCAACCCCTGACCTCAGCCCCTCCTGCATTCACCCCAGATGGACGTGTATTGCTTCCTCTTCACTGATCTGCTCCTGGTGACCAAGGCAGTAAAGAAGGCTGAGCGGACCAAGGTCATCAGGCCACCTCTGCTGGTGGACAAGATCGTGTGCAGGGAGCTCCGGGACCCTGGTGAGGCGTCTGGAACCCTGCTTCTGGGCATGGGCTGTGCAGGGCAGGGCTCTGGTCCTGGCTGATACTGATGTGGACCTTACCTGACCAGGATCCTTCCTCCTCATCCATGTGAACGAGTTCCACAGTGCTGTGGCCGCCTACACCTTCCAGGCCAGTGGCCAGGCCTTGTGCCGTGGTTGGGTGGATGCCATTTACAATGCCCAGGTGACAGCACAGTGGCCTGTGATGTGTGGTGGGCAGGGGAGGGTGGTGGGTGCTGACCACAGCTCACTCTGCCGCTGTGCCCACCGACCCCCACGCACAGAACCAGCTGCAGCAGCTGCGTGCTGAGGAGCAGTCTTGCAGCCAGCAGCAGCTGCAGAGCCTGGAAGAGGAGGAAGAGGAGGAGGAGGAGAGCAGCACTTCAGCTGCCAGCTCCCCCACCATCCTGCGCAAGAGCAGCGGCAGCCTGGACTCCCAGCGCTGGTACATTTACTCAGCCCCTCACGAGTCCCAGCAGGGCAGGGACTGCAGCCAGGGACTCTAGGCTCCAAATTTGCCACTGAGCAGGGCCCAAGTCCCCTTCCTCAGAAGTGCTTCCGGTTGCAAACCCAGGGGGAGTGCTTGCGGTGGTGCTGCCTCCCAGCAGAGTGCGGGCAGGGGGGCCCATCTTCAGCTCGGCCATTCCTGTGGTCCATAGTAGGCACTGGAGCCAAGGCTCTGGGCCTCAAGCTCCTCCAGAACGGCTGTAAGCCTCCACATTGCTCTGTGGTGGCTGCAGGCCTCCCCGGCTGACTCTTCTTCTGGCCCCACAGTGCTTCCGATGGCTCCACGGAGACCTTGGCTGTGGTTGTGGTGGAGCCTGGGGAGGTGCTCTCCTCCCCTGAGCTTGACGGTGGCCCCTTCAGCTCCCAGTCGGACGAGGCCTCCCTGGGTACCACTGCCTCCTCCATCACTCCCACCAGCGAGCTGCTGCCCCTGGGCCCAGCGGACGGCCGCTCCTGCTCCATGGACTCTGCCTATGGCACCCTGTCCCCCACCTCACTGCAGGACTTCACAGCCCCAGCCCCAGTGATAGAGCCCGTGCCACAGCCCGTAGAGTCATTGAAAACCCCCTCACCCCCACCCTCACCCCGCCTTCGCCGCCGCACCCCAGTCCAGCTTCTGCCCCGCCTGCCCCACCTGCTCAAGTCCAAATCCGAAGCCAGCCTCCTCCAGCTGCTGTCTGCGACCGCCCCCCACGGGACACCCCCAGCTCCCAGCAGAAGCCTATCTGAGCTCTGCCTGGCTGCTGCCAACACTGGTGCTAGGACTCGGGGCTCCCCTCAGGAAGTGAGGCCTAGCTGGTACTGTCGGAGTACCCCCAGCCCAGGCAGTGGCCTTGAGCCATCAGAGCTGGAGAGGAGGGCCACCTGCCAGGCTGGGGATCCTGCAGGGCCCCCCGGGAGGAGGTGCAGAGAGCTGCTCTCAGGGTCTCCTCCCCGGGCCCAGCCTGAGCCCCCTCCAGGGCTCTCAGCCCAGCACAGGAAGCTGACCCTGGCCCAGCTCTACCGAATCAGAACTACCCTGCTGCTTAACTCCACGCTCACTGCCTCGTGAGTGGCCTGGTGGGGTGGGGCACAGGGTTCTGTGCTGGCTTTGATAGCACTGAGCTGTGATAGTGGGCAGGGGCATGGTCATGACTGGGTGTGCTGGCATTGGGAGGTGGCATGGGTGAGAGGGCCTCAGATCTGCCTCAGCGCCAGGACACAGGCGGGTATGGTGGGTGGCAGAAAAGGGGCCTGAGATCAGCAAATGATGGATTTCTCTGTCACATACTCCAAGGAAGTATGCCTCTCTCCCCCTCTATACCTTGCAGGGAGGTCTGAGCAGAAGGAGCCCCCGCCAAGGCTGCCACTGACCATGGGACCGCAGATACATGCCACCTGGGAGTGTGGCACCTGCTTCAGCTGCCTCCTCCTGTGGCATGAGCTGGAGTGCCGGGTGGAACCCTGCCTACCACCCTGGCTGATGTGCATGTGCCGGACTGGACAGGGCTGAGAAAGCTCCGCAGAGCTCCTGTCCTAGACTTTCCGACATTCCCCAACCTTGTCCCTTACTCCTGAACTTTCTGGCTCTGATCCTTTGGGCTGGGCTCCCTGGAAGCTGGTCCCACCGCCACCCTCATCTGGTCTTGGAAGGGACCTGCCCCTGTGCCCAGGCCCTGCCAGCCACCCCAGGCTTGGGCTGGCTCTGTGTAAAGCTGCGTATTTATTGAGCGATGGTTCTTTTATAAAGACTTGTATATATTGCCCTGGAGAGTCCTATCTTCTGGGCCACCCCTTGCCTGACTCAGGTGATGGGGGGGCCGGGTGGCTGTGCTCTGTGCCCATCCAGCAATGGTGTCACCCTGTGGGAGACACAGGGAAGTGAGTGTGCAGTAATGGAGTGGGGGTGGTGCCAGGCCAGTGACCCAGGACCCAGCCAGAGTTGGATCCCCCGTAGGGCCTTCTGAGTGAAATGCTTCAGGGAGTTCACCTGCAAGCTTGTGTCCTAGTGGGTGACGATCCTAAACTCTGTGCTGGGTGCTGCCCTGGACTCAGGACTGAGTCCTGCCTGGACCCACACCTGGGGACTCAGGGAGAATGGGTCTCCCCCCGGGGACTTTTGGGTACTTTCCACCCACTCTGCTCCATGGTGCCTGGGGACAGAGTCCCAGCGAGAAGTCCCTAGCCCTGGTTTCACCGCTGAGCACTGGTTCTCAGGGTTGGGGCCAGACCCAGGGGTTGGGCGAGTGGCCAGCGCCAGGGGGGCACAAAGGAGCCTGGGGTGTCCTTAGTTTGGGGCACGCACGTCCGGCTTGCTGCGCGGCCAGAGAACACCCTGCCCCGCCCCCCACGGCCGGTTCCAGTGCTGGAAACGGGGCGGGCGCTGCGGCGCTGGGCGGGGCAAGCCTGGGGTTTGCAAGCCCGTTGCCGTCTAGGGCGCAGGGCGCTGCACGCGGCCATGGAGCCACGGCCCCGGGGCTTCGTGGCAGCGGAGGCTGCGGTGAGTGGAGCCGCGGGTGTCGGGGACGCTCTGCCTCGGGGTGGTGCTGAAGCCTCCGAGGGAAGGGGCTCGGCTTTGCTGGGTTGCTCCCCCTCCCCACGACCTACTTAGAGGCTGGGATGCGGTGCAGCTCTTCCGCTGAGAGGAAACACCTTTCCCAGGCCGGAGGCCCTGGGGTCCCTATCTCACAGAAAGCTGTGAGGGTGGCTCCCGCCTGGTGGAGGGGAAGCTCCAGGGGTTCACTGGGACCCCTCCTGGACTGTGCGCCAGAAGGAGGAAGCTGGACCCCCATCCACGGGCACCCTTCTGCCCTGGAGTCTGAGAAGTGGGTGCCTCCGAGGGCAGTTACACCCGAGGTCAGCATTCCCGTCCCTCAGGCACTCCTGCTCCTGCTGCTGCTGGGCCTCGGGGTTCAGGGCAGCACTCCTGGCTCCAGGTGTGACTGCACTGGTGATATCCTGAAGAGGTATGGCCCGTTTTGTTGCAGGGGCTGTCCAATGGGTAAGTGGCCACAGGGGTGGGGGCAAGGGGGACAAGGAGGCACACTGGGTGGGAGGAGGGGAGGGTGGGAGGTAGGGGTATGCTGGGTGGGAAGCAAGGAGCCAGAGACGGGAAGGGAAGGGGAGGGGAGGGGAGGGAAGGAGAGGAAAGGAAAAAGGAGGAAGGAAGGCAGGTAGGGAGCCTGTTGGGGGATGCTGGGCACCCTCTTCTGACTGACCCCATCCATGTTCCACAGGGCACTACCTGAAAGCCCGCTGTACAGAGCACTGTGGCAACTCCACCTGCCTTCCATGTCCCCAAGGCACCTTCTTGGCCAGGGAGAACCACTATAATGTCCAGTGTACCCGCTGCCAGGCCTGTGATGAGGAGGGTGAGGGGCTGCCCAATGTTCTTGGGGGGATAGGCCCATGGTCAGGCCCTTTCTGAAGGAAGTGGCCTTCAGGTGTGAGGGCCCTGTGTCTCCCCTGCTCACTCCTCAGGACGCCTGAGCTTGTGTCATCCTGCTGACTTCCGGTTCCCACCTGCCTTGGTCTGGACTGGCTATGCTAGGCCAAACTCTCTCCCTTTCGGGGCAACCCAGTCTCTCTCTGGCCTGTCCTTCCCTCCATTCTCTGGGGCTTCCACCCCTGCCCTCTGTGGCCATCTCTGGCACTGACCACCTCCCTGCACTCTGCCAGCCTCCCAGGTGGCCTTGGAGAACTGCTCTGCAGTGGCAGACACCCACTGTGGCTGTGCGCCGGGCCAGCTTGTCGACTGTTCAGTCAAACCGTGTATGGCAAGTTCACCTTTCCGATGCCTCCCATGCCTGGACTGTGAGCCCCCTAACAACACGACCCCTACACCCTGTGAGTACCCCCAGCTGCCCCATTCTCCTGCCCTCACCTTCCCTGTCCTGACCCATACCATCTCTTGGACTGCAGGTTCCGGCAGAGGCAGTAGCTGTGCGCCCTGCCTACCTGGCTTCTATGAACACAGGGATGGCTGCGTGTCCTGCCCCACGTAACTTTTCTGGGTGTCCTAGGCCAGAGGGAAGGGGGCTGGGAGCAGGTGGGGGCTTTAGGGGCTGATGCTGGGGGCGTGGGGTACAAGATGGGGCCTGGAAGGAGAGGGCTTGGCTCACTTCAGGCAAGGCTGGGGTGGGAAAGGAAAATCTGGACTCACTTGACAGCCGATAGATAAGGCACTGTACAGTACCTTTGTGTTCCATCAGATTTCCGTTAGTAATCCTTTTGATGAATACTAAGGATTTGTCACGTGTACCGTCACACTGATAGAGACTTCAGAACTTGGGCTGAGGCCCAGCATTTGCTGTTAGTTCTTGGACAAGTTCAGAGAAATACCCTCTCTGATCTGAGCTTCTCCATGTGAACACAGGGTGCTGGGAGGTTCTTTTCAGGATTTGGTGAGGGGCATCTCACCTACTTTTCCATCCAGGTCTTTATGAGCATTTAGCACTTCCCAGACTATTCTAGGTGCTGATGCTACTTAGGAAACCAGAGGCAAAAGCCCCTGACATTCCAGTGCCCTTCACCTGGAGGCTTCAAAGTGGTGCTCGTTACAGCTGTTGAGGACCCTAGTGACATTTCAGCAGTACTTTGGGATATTCTTGGGCAGAGTGGGGACCACAGGGCAGAGGCCTGGGGAGGGAAGGAAGAGCCCCCTTGGTGGGATGTCACTGAGCATCCTGGGAAGCCCCTCCTGCTGTTCATCCTGACTCAGTACCACCTACCTCCCACACAGGAGCATGCTAGGAAGCTGTCCAGAGCCCTGTGCTGCTGTCTGTGGCTGGAGGCAGAGTAGGTAGCCCCTGGGGATCCCAGCAGGAGAGCTGGGGTGGACTGAGGGAGTTGGGGTTGGCTACTACCCAGCACTCACCACCTCCTCTTCCAGTGTTCTGGGTCCAGGTGTTTGTGCCTGGCCTGGTAGCCCCTTTCCTGCTTGGGGCAGTCCTCATCTACCTGTACTGGCGCTGCCGGCCTCACCCCGTGGTTTTTCCAGGTAAGCCTTCACATACAACACACAACATTCCCAGGGGTTGGGGTCAGGATGGTCAGTGCAGAAGGCAAAAACAAGGCTGGGGTGCAGGGGAATTCAACAGGAGCTGGACGACAGCACCCAGGTTCAGGGGCCATACCTGGACGCTGACCAAATCTTTTCTGTCTCTGTCAGCAGACAAAGCTGGCACGGAGGCCCTGAGCCCACCACAGGTAAGAATCTCAGTGTTGGGAAGAAGGCTGCCTCTGTAACTGGGAGAAGAACTTGTGACCCCAAGGCTTGACACTGGCCGGCACAGTTAGACCTACTAGACAGAATGAGTTATCAGTTGATAAGACTGACAGGGCACCTGGCTGAGAATGGCTCTGTCTGCTGGGGTCCAGATAAGTACCCAGGAGCTAACACCCAGAGGGTCGAGTGCCCCCGGGGCTGGGGACAAAAAGAGGGCAGCAGGACCAGGTGTGGTGGGGTACAATCTCTGGGAAACAGATGGAGACAAGAGAACTGCAAGTTTGCACCTAGCCTGGGCAGTTTAGTGACATAGAGAGAGATCTGGTCTCAAAATAAAGGGCCCGGGATTTAGCTCAGTGGTTCTAGCGTCTGCCTGGCAAGCAGAAGGTCCCAAATTCCATACCCAGTACCACACACCACAATGCCAGGCATGGTGGCTCACACCTGTAATCTGGCACTCGGGAGGCAGAGGCAAGAGGATTGCTGAGTTTGAGGCCAGCCTGGACTACACAGTGAGCTCAGGGCCAGCCTGAACTACAAAGCAAGACCCTGTCTTAAAAATAAATAAAATTAAAGATGGCTGGGGATGGAGCTCAGGGCAAAGGCTCGAATTCAGTGCCCAGAAGCACAGCAGGGCCATTTGGAGGGGCTCTGACAGAGGTACCCACCGCCTGACCCAGGGAATCCCCACTGCTGAGCTTTCTCAGAAAGCAGGGCTGACCTGGGGTCTCTCTTGGCTTTCAGGCCTCCCACCTGTCCCCCCTGGACAGCACCCATGGTCTCCTTGCACCCCCCGGCAACAATGAAAAGTTCTGTACTGTCCATCTAGTAGGCAACAGCTCGACCCCTGGCTCACTCCAGACCCAGGAGCTGCCCTATCAGCAGGTGCTACAGTCTTGGGACCAGCTGCCCAGCCAAGTTCTTGGTAAGGGACCTTGGTGGCCTGTGATGACCCCAGCCTGACCATCTGCCACTTCTAACTCGGGGCTGTGCTATGCACAGGGCTCCCCGCTTCCCGCCTCCCCAGTGGCTCTCTCTGGCCTCCCCCAGGCTCTCCTTCGGTGCCCACGCCCCTGCTCTCGCCAGCGCCTCCTGCAGGTTCTCCAGCCGCCTTGCTCCAGCCGGGCCCGCAGCTGTATGATGTGATGGACGCGGTTCCTGCTCGGCGATGGAAGGAGTTCGTGCGCACTTTGGGGCTGCGAGAGGCGGAGATCGAGGCTGTGGAGGTGGAGATTGGCCGCTTCCGCGACCAGCAGTACGAGATGCTTAAGCGCTGGCGCCAGCAGCAGCCTGCGGGGCTGGGCGCCGTCTACGCGGCCCTGGAGCGCATGGGCCTGGACGGTTGCGCCGAGGACCTGCGCCTCCGCCTGCAGCGCGGTCCGTGACGCGGGGACTCCTGCGTCTCTGGCGCGCGGGTGACCCTGGCAGAAGCCCTAAGTACGGTTACTTATGCGTGTAGACATTTTATGTCACTTAAGAGTCCCGCGGCGGGCCCCCTGGGGCGCACGGGTGGGAGCGAGTGGGAGGGCCGGGAGATCGCTCAGCTGGTCTCTTGGTCCAAAAGGTTGGTATTAAATCTATGAAGACAGTGGCTTCTTGGAGGTGGTGGTGGCTTGGGGTGCTAAGTGCCCCTGCGCCAAGGTGGAGGTCAGCCCGGCCCTGCGCTCCGACCCACCCTTCCCTTTCAAACCCGCCTGGCCCAGTAACCGCAGGGGAGAAAGTGGCGGTGGTGGTGGCTGTAGAGGCCAGAGCGACGAGAGCCCCAGGCAGCGGAGAGCGCTTTAATGGGGAGCGTGCCGGGGTGGGAAGGGAAAGTTGGAGACATCGTGGGGGCCCTCACCCTTTACGGGAGTGTGTGTGGGGGCGCCAGGAACGGGGCGTGGGCTGTGGGGAAGTTGGTGGGACCTCGGGACCAGCGACCCCGCCCCCACGGACAGTTGCATCGTTTTCCGGTAAACAAATGACTACGAGGAAACCCTTGGGGCGGATGAGAAATGGGGCTGGGGCGGGGCGGGGGTGGGGGTGTGGGGCACGGATCTGGGGCGGGGAGGGAGGAAAACCCCTTCCCGGAGCTCGGGGCGCCTCCACCCAGGATGTGCCAGCCACGCGGGTTCCGGGGCACGGGGGAGGGAGCTGCCACCCCCATGGTGGGATGGCGCCGAGGCCTGCTCCTGGCGCCCTGCCGTCGCCCCCGGCGACCAGGCAAATGGATGGAAGTCGGCATGCAAATAAGCAGCATCTTTTTGCGTCAAGGGCTCGGGCACATTTTCCGCGGAGGCTTGGGCGGCGCTGCGCTCCAGCTCGGTCGGGGCTGCGGGGGCGGGACGGGGGTCAGGAAGGGTCCGGACGTGGAAGGGGCGGGCTGCGCAGCCCTTCCACACCGGCGGGGGGGGGGCGGGGCAGGGCCTGGGGATACCCCCACCACACCTCTCCGAGCTGGCGACGCTGCTGTCAGGAGGCCGTGACGTCTCTTACTTGGGGATGTCCCCCTTCTTTAGGATGACTTGTCGCTGCCAGGGCGCCAGTTTGGTCTCGTCGTACCCCAGTGTCCGAAGCTTCTCCGACTGCTCTTTCTCCCGCTGCATCTCCTCCTGCTTTTGTCTCTCCTCCTCTTTTCTGCACATGGGATTCGGGCAGAACCCAGTGAAACCGGGCCAGGCCCCTTGCATGGGGCCAGATCCGGGTTACTGGACCACAGAGGGTTGAGTGGGAGGCTGAAGTGGGGTATTAAGGGCCCTGGGTATTACTGGAAGCAGAGAGGCTGGGTCACCAGCCCCGTGTAGGAGTTGTTCACAAGACTCAGTGGTCCAAGTACTGGGCTCAAAACTGGAACTGCTGGGGGATGAGCAGGGGCCTTGGGGACCCATCACTGAGGGACAGCCCAGGAGTTAGGAATGGGCTGTTGGACCGTGAGGGTCGGAGCTGGGGTGTCCCTCAGCGGCAGAGCACTTGCCCAACATCTCTGAGACCCTGCACCACAGACAAAAGAAAGGGTAGCTGGCCGGGTTGACATCTGAAATGTGATTGGGCTATGCTGGGTTACAGAGTAGATGGAAAATGTATAGGACTTTGAAAAAAAAAGTTTTGAGACAGGGTCTCACTGTAGTTCCGGCTAGCCTCAAACTCACAGGAATCCTCCTGCCTCTTTCTCCTGAAGGTTAGAATTACAGGTGTGAGCCACTATGCCCAGAACTGTGGTGTGTGGTACTGATTGCTGGTGGGCATGAGTCACCACACCTGGGATTGTGGCATGTGGTTACCAGGGATCAAACTCCAGACCTTGAGCTTGCCAGGCAGACACCAGAACCACTGAGCTAAATCCCCAGCCCCAAAATTATTTTTTAAAAAAGAAATTGGGCATAGTGGCATGTGCCAGTAATTACAGCTACTTAGAAGGCTGAGGCAGAAGAATGGAGTGGGACCTCATTTTACAAAAACAAAAAGTATAAAACACCTTATTAATAATTTTGATATTGATTATATGTGAAAATAATATTTTTGATATATTGGATTAAATAAAATATTAAGTTCATTATATATTCTCTCAGTGTGGCTACTAGAAAAATTTAAAATTATTCTCATGTTACACTTCTATTGGACAGCACTGGGCTGGATTACCAGGGGGAGAAACTGAGACTTGGAGGGCAGACAGCAAAGGCCATTGATTGTGGGATTGAAGTGACTCCAGGTCAGAAAGGCTGAGTTAATAGGAGATGGGGACTGGTAATTCAGGATCGAGGATACAGAGCAGAGAGCCTGACCTCGGAGACAGGTGCTACGTTGTGGGGAGGAGGGCAGGCTGGTGGTCATTCCTAGGAATGCAGAGGTCATGCTACAAGGGCCAAATGACAGGATGTGCCTGAGATAGGCCGAAGGGTGGGGCTGAGCGTGAACCTCTGAGGCGGGGAGGGGAAGGCAGGGAGGCCTGGGGCAGCACTGCACTCACCGCTTCTGCTCCCTGTGGGGAGAAAGAGACAGCATTAGCTGATGCCGCTGCTTTAGAAGCAGAGCCCCATCCTGCTGGACAGCCCTCTGGATCTACCAGGCTCACCTCTCCTCTTCCAGCTTCTTCCGAAGGAGGTCCCGCCTCCAAGCAGGCAGACTGGCCAGCCGAGCTTCCTCCTCCTCCTCCTAAAACACAGGCACAAAGCTTCAGATTGGCACGGATGGGATGCGTGGGCACAAGCTCTATACCTCTAACCCTCTATACCTCTAACCAGGGACACACACACACACATAGGGCTTCTGGAAGACACCCTTTTGGTGCCTTTCTAAGGCACAAATGGAGGCAGCATTTAGGCCCTACAGAGGAGCCTCTTGTCCCCAGTGCCCCAGACTGTTGTCCTAGAGGAGATCCAAGATGAGTACAGGCTGTATGAGGGGACCAGCTGGACCTCACAAGGGCACATGGACTGATACCCCAGGACTGACCCCCAGGGCCTCTGAGCAGATGCTCAGAGATCTCATACACCTGGCCTGCTCACAGAGCTCAGGCTGCCTTGATCCCCTGTGGAAGGAAGACCTGGCCCATGCTGGCCCTCTTCCCAGTAGAGTGGACGTCAGTCACCACCGTGGGACTGCAGTGACGTCGTGGCAGGGGGACCCAAAACAGGCAGCTTCCAGCAAACCGTTTTATTCCTTGGATGTTACAGAAGAAAAAGGGTCTGTACACATCACACACGCGCAACACTGAGTGGGTAGGCAAGGAGGTAGCCATGCACCCCAGTGAAAAACCAGAGACAAGGACAGTGCCACACCACCACAGGATGGCCCACAGTGCCCTACTTGGAGAGGCGGCTCAGCACTGCCACCCAACCACACCTGGCCCAGCCAGACCACGTGCCACGGCCCCTTGCCCAGGCAAATGCTCCTATCCTGCCTCCAGGGGATCTCAGGGCTGGAGACAGCCCAGTCCCAAGCATGAAGCTTTTCACATGTTGGGTCCTTCCTGACCACTTCCGGCTCTGGAGGCTTCAGACTGATGCCCAGTTCCGCATTAGGATGCTTGAGGCCGGTTTGGATTCATGGGCTCAGGTGTCAAACAGCTCTGCCTCCTTCTCCTTCCAGAAAGAGAAGCTTCGGTCGATGTAGCGGCAGATGTCTTCATTGCTGAACTCGCCCATTTCAGACACCAACTCTAAGGGGTCCTCACCAGGGGCTTCGAAAGGAGGTGGGCCCGAAGTGGAGGCTGGGGGTGGTGCAGCAGGCGGGGGCTGTGGCGCAGGCGCAGGTGCAGGGGCCGGCGGTTGCCTGCTGTGTGTATCCTCCGTGTGCAGGCGGGCAGCCTCTTCACCCGGATCCTCCTTCCTTTCCTTGTCTTCCTCTTCCTTGTCCTCCTTTTCCATCTCTTCCTCTTTGTCTTCCTTTTCCTCTTCTCTCCCAGCCTCTTCCTGGGCTGGCTCAGCCTCTGGGCTGTCTCCGAAGAACTGGAGCCTGAGGTCCTCAAAGCCTTCGCTCCAGCTGCGCCGTCCGGCCTCCACCTCCTCTATCACCGCACGGTGGAAGGAGCGGATGAGCTCCCACGGGTGGCTGCCCAGCCGGTCGAACATCTCGTAACACAGCAGGTGGCGGAATTTACGCTCCTCCCGGCTCAGACCCATCTCCAGCAGCTGGAAGTAGCCAAGCATGAAGAGGTCAAGGGTGAGGCTGTCATATCGCCGGGGCTCACCAGTGTCCAGGGGCGGCAGGAAGTGTTCCGGCCAGTACAGGCCATGTGCCAGGCCTGGGCCATGGGCTCGGTGCGCAGGCACCTGCCGAAGTAGACTCCGCCAGTGACCCAGCAGCTTTCCCACCACCTGCCGCTGCTTTAGTAGGTGCAGCAGCCGATGGTTGGGCCCACAGGCCGCAGCATCCTCCACTGGCTGCTGGGGAGCAAAGTCACCGGCCTCGGGGCTGGGACACACGTCAGCTGCAGCCACTCGGGGGAGCAGTCTGCGCAGGCGTGCCTGGGCATGGCGCCCAGGGCTGCGGAAGGTCCACTTGCGCCAGTGCTCCAGGAAGAGGTAGACGATACACTCCTTGCGCATGTCAATGTAGTCCTGCACGCCAGGCAGCTCCGCAGACAGCTGCGGCCTGCGCGCCAGCTGCTCAAGCTCTGGCAGTGCCTCGGGCTTGTCCTGCGCCTCTTCTAATAAGGCCTGGATCTCCAGGGGCTCCTTGGCAGCCACTAGGCCATTGGTAACGGTGGCACTGGGCTCACTGGAGCCAGCCGCCACGTAGTCCTTTTCAAGGACGGGCTTGCAATCTGGGTCACTGGCCAGCGATGGGGGTCTGCGATGCGGGATGCGCACGGGTGCTGCACCCTGGGCGTGCAGCTCGTAGGTGGCCCGGAGATGCTGCACGGAGACCCCACACTCAAGGATCTCGCGTGCCACGGCCTCGCGGCACCAGCTGAGTGAGTGCGAGCGGCCCAGGCAGAGGGGCCCGGGCCTGGACGGTGCATCAGGCAGGGGTGCCAGCGGCTGGCCAGTGTCGGCGGAAAGCAGCTCGGCCAGGTGCGCAGGCCGGCCACCCAGTGCGGCCAGCAGCGAGGCCATGCTTTTGAGCAGTGTGGCGATCTTGCTGCACCAGGCCGGCAGGCTGGCGGCGTGGCCCTGGACGCGACGTGGGTCAACAGTGAAGCGCGGCGCCGCCAGGGCGGCTGAGATGGGCAACAGCTGCTCAAGCTCCAGCTCCAGCTGTTCCAGACGTGCCTCCAGCTTCTGTGCCTTGTGCAGCACCTGCAGGTTCTCTATTTGCTGCTCGATGCGGAGGATGTCGGCTTCCGTCATAAGCTCGCCAAAGGGCCCGAGAATGGCGTCGCGCTCCTGGACGTACCTCCAACCTTCTGGGGGGTAGCAGCAGGAGCTGGCGGATGTCAGCTATGCGGGGAAGACAAGAGAGGGGAGGGAGGCGCGTCTCCCTCTGGCCCAGCTGGGGAACCTTTTGCATGTCCAGGGTGGTGTAATGGCTCCAGGGGTTGGGTGCACAGTGGAGGGCCGCGCCTGGCTGGCAACGATGGCACTCTGCGAGGTTTCAGCTCTGGACTCTGGGTAGTGTCCACTTGGTCCACAGGCGGAGGCACAGCAGGTCGCCAGGTGCCGCTGTGAGGCCAGGAGAGTAGGCCAGGAGAAGGGCTGTCCATACACCACCCAAGGAACATGCGAAAGGTGTGGGCAGCAAGCTTCGGGCGCCCCCTCCCTTTCCAAGGCCTGCTAGCCCTGCCCAAATCCCTTCAAGACTTCCGTCAGGGCCTCAATCTTCCCAGACTCTATCCCAGTGTCCCATGTGCTGAATGACAGGCCACCTGACAGCCTGCACGGTCTGAGCCACACCTGTCTCCAACTGGGCCACACCTATTTTTGTTACAGGGTCTGGCTGGGTTGGCCAGGCTAGGCTAGAGTTTGGCAGTCCTTCACTTGAGCCTCCCAGGGTGCTGGGGTTTCAGGTGGGTGTCACTGCACCTAGCAGCTGCTTCCCTTTAGTCCTCATTTTCCACCACCTCTCTGGTGCCAGCTTTTCCACTACGGGGGCCACTCTCTCACCCCCCAATTCATGATCCCACAGTCACATCCCCATATACACTGAACGATTTGCTATTTCCCCACTCGACCACCCCAAGTCCCCACCTGCCCCAGGAAAACCCAGTTTTCTTCCAGGTGGCTGGTGGGGCCTCCCTAGCTCAGCCCCCACAGTCCAGTCCCAGAACCACATCCGCAGTGACTTCCAGACCTCCAGCCTGCAGGCTCACCTGCACCCCCCGCCTCCCCAGGCCACTCCTTTCGCACCTTCAAGGCTCATCTTAGACATTGCTTCCCCCAGCCCAGAGGGCAGCCTGTTTAGGGCTGCCCAGGGCCCTGCACTCATGGTCACAGCACCAGGCAAGTTATATGGCCCTGATGCCAGTTTGTTTTGTTCCCTTAGACACACTTGCTTATTGATACACAGATGCCAACAGCCACCTAGTGAGCAGGCCTGGGTACCTTCATCATGAACCCCTAAAGGCTACGGCAGTGTTTGGAACACACAGATGGCACTTGGGGAACAGTGTTTAAACAAATGAAGGGAAATCATCAGTTAGCAATGAGCAACCCATCTTACAGGTCTGGAGACCAGGGCCACACAAGGCAGTGGCTGTGCAGGGACAGAATGTGCCTGAGACCAAAGTCCTCTGGATGACTCAGAGTGGTCCGTGGCCAGGGCATCTCCCGCCCAACCCAGGAACTTGTCAGAAGCACATACTCTCCATCCCTGAGGATGGAGACCAGATGGATATTTAAGCAAGCTCCCAAATGATCTGAAGACACACTGCTACCTCCTTGTAAGGGGCCACCGCTGGGGCTGGGGAGCCTGGGACCAGTCCTGGGACGGTCTGCCACCTGTTTTCTTCAGAAAGGTGAGCGCTGCTGGAGGTTACAGTGGCCAGAGCAGGCTGAGGGTAGCACGGCACAGACCCCAGCCTTCCGGCGGCCCTGCCCACCCACCTTCCGCCTCTGTTCCTCCTCCTCCTGCATCTTCAGCTGCAGCTTGCGCACCATCACCTGTCGCTTCCACTCAGGGATGGGCCGGCCCTGCTCGTCGTGTGTGGGGACGAGTGCCTCCACGTCCAGCTGCACACCCGGAGCAGGGGTGGAGGGTGGTGCGGGCACCACACTGCCGTTGAGCAGGGCCTGGGGCCCTGTAGCCGGTGGGGTGGGGCTCCGGGCCCGGGACGGCGCGGGCGACACTGGTGGCTGCGGTGAGTCAGGCTGCGGGGAGAAGCAGTGGCGCTGAGCGCCGGGCAGGCACCAGGAGCTGGGCCGGGGCACCAGCCTGCCTCCTACCTGGGAGCCTGGCTGCCCACTGCCTGAGAACACCGTGGTCAGCCCCTTGCTCTGTGGCGTTGGCTTCAGGCTCTTGCCAGCCTTGATCTCAGCCAGTAGCTCTGAGTTGTCACCCGTCGGGGACATCATGTTGAAAGACTTGGTGCCTGCCATGTGAGAAGGGGTGCTGGTTGGGGTCAGGACCCCCACTGGCCCTCTGAAAAATGCTCTTCCCAAGTCAGGATGGCCAGGGCCCCTCCCTGGGCTCAGAGGCAGCTCTCCAGGTCCTGGGGTGCCTTGGGCAGCTGTTAGGGGGCACCCGGAGTTAAGCCCTAGGCTCCCAGCCCACAGTGGCCCACCAGGCTCATGACCTTACTCACAGTGTGATAAGCCCCTGCCTGGAGGCCCCTTGGAGTTCATGGTGGCCCTTGGGCTGGCCCCGGGGACTCCGGCATATGTATCTGCCCGGCCACTGACTGCCCAGCTCCAAAACACTACCTGGGGCCAGCCACTTGACCTTTGTTCCAGCCTGCCTCTGCCCCGGCAGGGTGGAGTCTTCCTCTGGCCCTCCCCACTCCCTGGGGCAGTGCAGCCCTGTGACCCTTGGACCCAGCCGACTGGGGCTTCTCCAGTCACACAGACTCAGGACCCTGGAGTGGCAGCACCCAGCCAGCACCCACCCCACCCCATGCCTTCACCCCCAGACAGACAGGCAGACACACTGACTGCAAGCGTGGAGCACACGCATGGCAAAGCACAGCTCAGTTCTGAGGGACCAAGGAAGGAGGTGCTTACACAGGACACAGGAGAGGGCACCCAGGAAGAGGAGCGGGGCAGATAGCATGCAAATGCTGGCAGAGTTTGCATTTTCTGAGGCCGCTGGCATAGATGAATAGGGGCCTGGGGAGGGCTGTTTTGGGAGCTCTGAGGAAGTGGTCAGGTCTGATGACTGGGAAGAAGAAAATTGGCTAAAAGCTCTTAGATGTCCAGGCTGGAAATGTCAGAGTGTCACCAGGAGAGGAGAAGAGGACAGTATGCGGCTGGCTCATTCTTTAGGCAAAGTTGTCAGCCAGGTGCAGAATGCAGTACACGCCTCTGGTCTGTGATTGTGGTGGGGGTACGAGGGCAGGTGCCAGATGCAGGGGCCCCTTGATGGCGTGCAGCCTCCCTTGCTTGCCGGCCCCTGGCCTGCCCTTTCCTCAAGCCCTGGCCCCTTCTGCTGCATTTTCCCGGCCAGCGAGGCAGCCTTCTCCCCCACCCCTGCCCCAGCCTCAGCCCCGCCGGAGCCCCAGCAGCTACTCACTCTTCCTGTGTCTCAGGACTCTCACTTCTAGGAACCGAGAGGAGAAAAGTGACCGTGAAGTTAGGAGTGAGGGGCTGGCGTGAGACAGAGACAGCAGGGGACAGCAAGAGGGCCAGGGAGGATGGGAGGGATGAGGAGAGAGGAGCTCGCGGCCTTGTGACCCTGGCTCAGGCTGCCCTGGGCCCACGAGGGTGGTCCATCCAGGACCCGAGCGCTGCACAGAGCTGCCGCTGGCCTTATCCCCGCCCTGGATTGAGCACTGGCTTGGGCTGGGGGCTTCTGGAGGCTCAGCTGGCAGGGGGCACTACCAAGGACTCTGCTCCACAGGGACAAACTCTTGGCCAGGGAGAGGCAGACCCTGGACAGGACCCCAGGCTGAGAGGCCGGGACAGGCTGGGGTGTGAAGGAGGCAGGACAGAAAAGACAAAAGATGGAAAAGAATCAAGGAAGTCATAACCAAACAATGGTACTTGTAAGAAGACTGCAGTTTCTAGAGAGCAGTTGATGTTACCCAGGGTGATATACTCCTGGGATTAGGTTAGGTCCTACCAGACCTAGCATACCACAAGCTCCTCAGGAAGGCTAACTTTCCTGAAAGTGGCTTCACTGGGACAGGGAGGGACAGGAACCCAGTCTGAGGTATAGGAGCAGATTGAACCAACCCCCCGAAAGTGCAAGTTACCTAAAAGACAAAACGTGCCCATAGCTGTAGAATGGGCTAACACCCTTCTAGGGCTGGACAATGTTTTCCTGGGCTTTTCCACCCCTTCAAAAGCTTTTAATATTGGGCCGGAGGGTTAGCTCAGTGGTTCCGGCGCCTGCCTTGCAAGCGCAAGGTCCTGAGTTCGATCCCTGGTAACCACATATAATGCTGGGTGTGGAGACAC
>PVIC010008136.1:0-49021 GCA_004025085.1 Thryonomys swinderianus
GACAGAGAAAAGGCTGGCAACAAAATACTGTGGTTCTGGGACCTGGAATTCAGACACCTGAAAAACAATTTGGTGAAAAGGAGAAGTAGACTTCTAGGAATACTAGAAACTACACAGAAGCTGCAAAATCAGAGCACAACACAAAGAAGAAAACAAAATAGTCTGAAAAACTCTCCTGGCTCAGGGGAGTGAGGTGTCTGCAAACCTATAGGAACACAAAGGGACATGAAAACTGGGAGCCGCCAGAATGATAAAAACAGGGTAAGATGAAGCATTCACACACAAAAATGCAAGTGTGGAAAAGCAATAGATCTTAGCAATGACTACCACCCCTACCTGTTCCACATCTGATGGATCCCAGAACTGCAGACCCTGGAAATTTCTCACTCAAAAATATGAAAAGCAAACACTAACTAAAGAGGTAGCCATAATAGCAACAAAGTCTTTCCACTTTGATAGGCAACATTAAAAAAAAAAAAACACTACACACACACACGCACCCCAGAAACATAAAAAAGGCAACAAAACACCTCCAAAATTTCCCAAAGCTGATCCATAGGGCATGGCGAGGAAATCAAAAGCCAAATTGCTGAATTATATGAAGCGATAGGAGACCAAAAATCAGATCAACAAGGTGCTTGGCAAGTTCAACAAAAATATGACTAAACAGAGTACTTAAGAAACAAAATGATAAGAGTAAGCTCACATAAAAAAGCTAGGTGAGCTAAAAAAAAAAAAAAGAGAGAGAGACACAAAAAATGAATCAGCATTTTGGCAAATAATTAGCCCATGAAAAAGACTGAAATGGAAATCCAGAAAATTGAAAATTCTATTGAAAGTATGGAAAACAGAAGTGATCAACGTAAGGACATTCTCAGAACTAGAAGACAGGGCTGATGCAGGTGACCACATACTCAAAGATACTTTGAAAGAGATCCGACAACTTCTAGATGACAAAGACTAACCTAAGATAAATCAGAATTACTGCAATTTAAAAGACAAACAGATGGCATGAAAAAACCGTTCATAGAAATAACAGAAAATTTTCCAACTATGGTGAAAAACTTTTAACATACAAAAAAGTGAGGCATATAGCAACCATAATAGCTATCATCAGAAAAGAACTTCACAACACATCACACTCAAAATCCTATGTCCAACAGAAGGACAGAACCGTAAAAGCAGAGACAAGATAAAACCCATTATTATTATTACAGCATACTTTTCAACACAAACCTTAAAGGCCAGGAGAGCTTGGAATACAGTGGTTCAAACCCCAAAAGAAAACAACTTCCAACCTAGATTGATATACCCTGCAAAACTATATTCCAAAATTGACACAAGGCTCTCCCTAATCACATACCACAATATCGGGTGTGGTGACTCCTGCACCAACAATCAGTACCACCTACAATCAGTACCACATGCCGGGTGTGGTGGCTCATGCCTGTAATCCCAGCACTTGGGAGGCAGAAACAGGATTGCTGAGTTTGGGGGCTACACAGTGAGTTCAGGGCCAGCCTGAACTACAAAGCAAGACCCTGCCTCAAAAATAACAAAAGAAAAATAAAAGAAATAAGGAATTTCCATGACAAAACTAAGACATTCATGACTATCAGCTAATTCTTGGACAGAGGATTAGCATCTTGAACAAAGAACTCAAAAAAAATTGGACCACCAAGGTTAAAAACCCAATTAACAAATGGACAAATGAATATAGACACTTGTTAAAAGTATTAAAAATGGTAAAATACAAACATGATAAAATGTTTAACATCTTCACTACTAGAGAAATGCAAATTAAAACACAGACTCTACCTTACTCAAAAAGAATAGTTATCACCAAGAAATCAAATAATTGGGTTGGAGATTTAGCTCAGTAGTTCTAGCATCGGCCTCTCAAGCACAAGGTCCGATTTCGATGCCCAGTACCACTTACCACAATACCGGATGTGGTGGCTCACACCTGTAATCCCACTACTTGGGAGGCAGAGGCAGAAGGATTGCTGATTTCGAGGATAGCCTAGGCTACAAAGTAAGTTCAAGGCCAGCCTGAACTACAAAGCGAGAACCTATCTACGCGCCGGAACCACTGAGCTAACCCTCCGGCCCGAACCTATCTAAAATAAATAAAAATAAATCAAATAATAAATGTTGGCTACAGGGAAAAGGAAACTCTTCTGTTTTGTAGCTAGGAATGTGCATTAATACAACCACTATGGAATTTCCTCAAAAATAAATTTACAGGGCCGGAGGGTTAGCTCAGTGGTTCCGGCGCCTGCCTCGCAAGCGCAAGGTCCTGAGTTCGATCCCTGGTTACCACATATAATGCTGGGCGTGGAGACACGCCCACCAACAATCAACACCGCATACTACAATGCCGGACGTGGTGGCTCATGCCTGTAATCCCAGCACTTGGGAGGCAGGGACAGGAGGATTGCTGAGTTCGCGGCGGCTTGCTTGGGCACCATAGTGAGCTCAGGGCCAGCCTGAACTACAAAGCGAGACCCTGTCTAAAAAGCAAAAAAAAAAATAAATAAATAAATTTACAAATTCCATTCAACTCAGCTATTCCCCTTCTAGATTTATCTTTCCAAAAGAGTTAAAAGATATATTATAGTGATACATGCATACCTATCTTTTTAGCAGTGCAACTCATAACAACTAAATTATTAAAGTGACCTACATGTCCATCAATGGATAAATGGATAAAGAAAATGTCTTATTTATACACAGTGGAATACTATTTTGTCATAAAGGATAAATTTTTGTCATTTGCAGGAAAATGGATGCACTTTGCAATATGCTAAGTGAAATAAATTAGATACAAAGCATAGTTTCTCTTACATGAGAAACCAAAAATGTAAGAGCGAAGTAAAAGATAATAGGAATCAAGGAGATAGATCATTTGCAAAAAGACAGGAATTAAGATGTGTCATAGACGGGGCCAGAGATTCAACTCAGTGGTTCTTGCGCCTGCCTGGCAAGCGCAAGGCCCTGAGTTCAATCCAGTAACCACATACAATGCTGGGCGTGGTGACTCACGCCCAAAACAATCAATACCACATACCACAATGCAGGGCGTGGTGGCTCACGCCTGTAATCCCAGCACTTGGGAGGCAGAGACAGGAGGATTGCCGAGTTCGAGGCTTGCCTGGGCTACACAGTGAGCTTAGGGCCAGCCTGAACTACAAAGCGAGATCCCGTCTCAAAAAAAAAAAAAAAGATGTGTCATAGCCACGTATCAACTCCCCACGATTAATGTAATACTACAGGTTTACTCATAAAACATAATCACACACATTGAGGAAAACTGCTAGATGAGCATCTGAACCCAAGCTTCATCACAAAAGTCCAGCTCTTTCATTAGCCTATGTGCACCCTGCAAAATCAACTTATTGTTTTCAAGGCCTTTAGGTTTAAGCTGCTTGGCAATCATTCTTAGACAGTACCAAAAAAAAAAAAAAATCTCATTTTAATACTAACCTACCATATATTGTTTGCACTTACCTCATGTGTACATCCTTCAACAGTCTCAACAGACTGTACTTTGACCCTGGGCATCAGATCAGCCAAACTTTAAAAAAAAAAAAGATTTAAATGACACACAAATTATTTTTTGGAATAAATAATAATCCTAATAATCACTGACAGAAAATGGTATTGCCTAATCATTAGTATTCCAAATTGGAAAAACTTTGGCTATTAATATTAAAAAACATCTTTTTTCACAAATACAGAACTGCCAAGGCCCAAGATTTAATCTAGTGGTTCTGGCTCCTGCCTCACAAATACAGAACTACCAAATGGATTAATAAAAAATTATGTCAGTTTAGCTTCAATAATTACTTTGCATCACAAGTTCTTCTATAAAATAATCATCACTATCTCAAAATGAAACTAATCATAAAAGCTATCACACAATGAAATGTGGGGGACCACTCCATTGACCAAAGCAGACCGTAGAGCAAGCTGTAAAGTTACCCCACAATTGACTTGTTTTAAGAAATGAGTCCAACTGAAGCCTATGTGACTGATCGGAGCATTGTGAATGGCGTGAGGGCTAATATTAGCCCCACCCCCAGGGGCCATAGCCAATACCACAGAAATGGCCTGTGAAACTATGAGGTTTTACATGAGATACCACACAGCCAAGGTCAGAGTGACTTGCACTTTTCTGTTCTCAAAATTGAAACTTTCTTTGCTAAAGAGACAAGGTTATTTACCATAGGCTATGTTTTGTCTGTTCTGACCCTAACACAAGAATGCTTTCTTTCTTTATAAGCCTTGCCCTCATCAGTAATATATCCCTAGTAACTGCAGGTAAACCCTACACATAGTCTCTTTACCCCAACTTAACTATGATCATGTCACTACTAAAATCAGTGGTCAGGGTTCTGGAATATATAAAATATATAAATATATAGTTTAATTTAGATTATGTTATAGTTCCCAAGTGTCCCTTATTCTGATCAAAATCCTACATTACCATCTAAGTTCTCCACTTAGACTGAGAAGTTACAACTATGAACAAAAGGAAATTAGATGTGTATTTGTGCTAGATGTTATTATCTTATTTATTATACTTCTGATATTTACTTTAGTTCAATAACCACATCTTGAATAAAACTTAAAAGATACAACAATAAGTAAAAAAGACTTCAACTACCAATATTATTTTGTGACTTATTATACTAGCTTCAGTAAGTGGTGCATCTTAACTATTTCAATGACACATGTTTTAGTATTTATAGTAGATAATTTTACTAGTTGTAACAATAACTGGCTGAAATAGAAAAAGTAACTTTGCCAGCCATGGTGGCTCACACCTGTAATCCCAGCACATGGGAGGCAGAAGCAGGAGAACTATCATGAGTTTGAGGCTGGCCTGGGCTACATAGTAAGTTCAGTGCCAGCCTGAACTATAAAGTGAGACCGTCTCAAAAAAACTTAAAAAAAAAAAAAGTAATGCCAACCTAGAATGTAGCACAAAAGAAGGGAAAAGCGAAAATTATAGAAATCAATCAATTAAAAATAACATCAACTTCAGAAAATTCCAACTTTCAAAATCTGAGAAATAACAATACCAGAAATTATCCAGCCATAGATATCCTGAAGTGTTCTTTATTGACAAGTTCCTTGAGATTCATAGCCATTTCACTGCTACGTGAGACAATAAAAATCTAATTCCTTCTAATATTCCTTCTCATTTATTCTTTCCAGTGGATGAGTTTTACCATTTCCTTTTATTCTAGTCTTCTAGTGACCAACTACGGACATTAACAAATAAAGGAATATATGTTCTTTTTTAAAAAAAAAAAGCATACTTCAAAAAAAAAATCCTTCTCAAAACTAGATTCTAAAATATCAAAAAAATCCAGTCATTTCAGCATTGTCATTGAACCTAAATGTTCTACTTTGACAGGCTTCTATGTATACAAAAATGTCTTCCATTTCTCCAACTCAGCAAACATTATAAAAGATCAGCATATAAGCAATTTTTAATTTCATGTAATCCCCAAATAAAGATTTACTAACACTTATGACTATGGGAATATTACCTTAAGTCTTCTGTTATTGATTCTTCTATCCTGGGCTTCTTTCCAAAAATGGATTCATCTGTGCCTTCAAAATCTGTATCTCTCTTTTTTTTCCCACTATTATTTGATTCTGATGGTAATTTACCATCAGAATGTTTCCTGAAAAGTAAACCATTTAGAATAAATTCTGTATTAGTTCTTAAATGTAATACCATAAAATATTGTTCCATATAGTATATACACCATACACCAAAAAGAGTCATCTTTTAAGCAAATGAATGTTACGAACCACAAACAGGGAAAAGCTTAAGATACTTTAACCTTTTAATTAATAAAATAACTACTCCTTTTATAGTTTGTATTTTCAGATGAATTAAAAGTCTGAAAAGGCTCAAGTGTTATAAAGGTGTAGTTCTCAATGCAGCAATGACCAGAGGTGTAAGCTCTGCGGAAGAGATTAGATCATAAATACTTGATGTTATCAGTGGATTAATTCATGAGCTTGTAATTTGATGAACTACTGGGAGGTGATAAAACTTAGTAAGCAGATCCTAGCTGAAGACACTGGGTTTGGGTGTTGGAGGGGGATTATTTTGTGCCCAACAATTCTCTTTTCCACCTTTTTCTGCTTCCTACCTGTCATGAGATGAACACCCTCCTCTATCATGTACTTTTACTGTTGAGATATCTACCTTGGCTCAACCCCAAAACGATGGCGCCAGGCAAACATGGACTCAAACCTTTGAAATACTGAGTCAAAATAAATCTTTCCTGCTATAAATTGATTACGTCAATTATTTTGTTATAACAATGAAAAGCTGACTTAGGTGTTGAAACACTTTTAAAATGCACGACTTTAATAATTCAAATGGAAATAGCACCTTAAATATAAGAATTATTAATTTAAAACATTAGGCATTCACATGAGCACTTTCAATAAACATTGAATGCTTTGTCCATTGATGTATCACTACATGGAAGAAATTTTTCTATGTGTGGTTGGATTTGCTGGTTCAAGTAGTGACAAAAAGTGGGTGCTTGATGGGCTGCACATCCACAGAAGAACTGAATCTGATCATTACCTTCCACACAAGAAAAAAACCAACTCCACATGAATTTTAGATCTAACCATCAAAAGCAAGAACAAAGCCTCTAGAAGATAAAATCTTTAGGACTTGTTAGGTATAAAATTACTCACTAACACATACAAGTATGATTAAACTCATAAACATTAAGACTGCATAAACATTAAGAATTTCTATTCATCAGAAGGCACCACTAAGAAAGTAAAAGAGACAGCAAAGGATAAACAAGACATTTTTAGGTAAAAGGATGCCTTAAAGCTGCAATCCTTTTTTTTTTTTTTTTTTTTTTTTTGAGACAGGGTCTTGCTTTGTAGTTCAGGCTGGCCCTGAGCTCACTATGGTGCCCAGGCAAGCTGCCTATGAACTCAGCAATCCTCCTGTCTCTGCCTCCCAAGTGGTGGGATTACAGGCGTGAGCCACCATTGTGGTATGCGGTGTTGATTGTTGGTGGGCGTGAGTCTCCACGCCCAGCATTATATGTGGTTACCGGGGATCGAACTCAGGACCTTGTGCTTGCGAGGCAGGCACCAGAACCACTGAGCTAACCCTCCGGCCCTAAAGCTGCAATCTTAAGTGAAATAAATCAGGCACACAGGTTAAATATTGCACTGTTTCCCTTTTGAGAAAAACTGAAACTATAATTAAGGAGCAAAATGGAAGGTAGATTTTTGGAAGTAGGGTGGACTTTTTCAAATAGGAAGTGAAAGAAGAGGGGGAGGCAAGAGGAAAGGAAGGGAAAAGATTTATTGAAAGAAAAAAGATGGAAAAAATGGAGAGGTTTTATAAGTGGACAGAGGAAGGGAACAAAGAATTAATATATGTGATGTACAAATGTCCCATGTTAAATGTGATTAATACTAATATATACGTACAGAACTTTTTTAAAAAAAGAAAGAGGAAAGACAAAAGATATGCATAACTAAAAAAGGTACATACATAAAATATTGGGGGTAGGGAGTAGAAACTAATTTTTACATTAAAGAAATCAAAAGATTTAATAGGGAATTTATAAGAAAGGATAGGCAAGCACACAAAAAAGGTAAAAATTATTTCTAACCAGTAAATGAAAATTAGACAATGCTAGAAAACTTCTTAGTTTTAGAATCCTTTCCCGGTCTTAAAAATTATAGGACTCCAAAGGATTATGCTTAGGTGATTTTATCTACTAACATTTACTCATATTAGACATGAAAACTAAATCTAAAAGTACTTACGGGGAATAGGCCAGTGTTAGAATGCTGCATACTTAGTGAGGACCTGGGTTCAACCCCCCCCCTCCCCTTATTGCTCCCCCATGTTACTCATTAATTTGTTGTAAAATGAAAACACATTTTAATTACTCAATGTTACTATGTTTTTAGCTGAAGGTTTGAAGAAAAACAGAGCTTCATACAGGTCCACAATTGAAAAAAGGCAGAACTAGGCATGAGATTTAGCTCAGTGGTTCAGGCACCAGCCTAGCAACACAAAAGTCGCTGGCCTGATTGAATCCCTGGTAACCACATACATCAATAGCAGGCACAGTGAATCACACCCACCAGCAATCAGAACACACCATAATGCTGGGCATGGTGGCTCACGCCTGTAATCCCAGCACTAGGAAGGCAGAGGCAAGAGGATTGCTCAGTTTGAGGCTTGCCTGAGCTACATAGTGAGACCCTGACTTTAAAAAAAAAAAAAAAAAGACAGAACTGTTCTAACAGACTTTTCAGATAATTTTGACTATTCTCCAACCTCATACCAGAACTCAATCATGTTGAGCCATTGCTACAACTACTATCCACATTTCGTATTAAATTTTACATAAACTCTCAGACAAAGCCTGACACAAAACATTTTTTATATGATTGCATTTATATACCTTACGTCACAGATGGAAAATCTTAACATGTTTTGTAATGACAGATGCCCTACAGGCATCTCCACCTCAATCAGCATGAATTCAAATGAGATCCAAATATGTATGCCCAGTACTAAAAACTATAAAGCCAAATATGGTGGCACACACCTATAATCTCAGCACTTGGGAGGCAGAAGGATTGCTGCAAATTCCAGGCCACCCTGTGCTTCATTGTGAGTTCAAGGCCAGTCTGAACTACACAGCAAACTCATCTCAAAAGATAAAAACACTATTCAAAGGACATTTCCATATAGATGTCCTACTATCACTTGGTCTCAAATTCTTGAAACTTCCTTGCTTTTCCTCATTTCGACATCCAAATTTTTAAAAATGTCTCTTTTGGTTTTCTTTTTCATTATTAAGCCCTGTCAACTTTTTAACAAAATGTTCCCAAATTTTCTATCTTCTTTTCTTCTTTAGCCTCCTGAGTAGAGTTTCTTTTCATTTTCATCACAACTAGAACTGAAAAAGATTTTTTTCACTATTAACCTGGGGACTGAACCCAGCTACATCTTCAGCCCTTTTTATATGGTCAAACTATGGCACTAAGTTGCCACAGGCTCAAACTTGTGATCCTCCTGACCAAAGTTTCCAGAGTATTGAGATTACAGGTATGCACTACCATGCACAGTTGAAATACTTCCTTAATTTATTTTCTCTCAATATTTTTCCTCGCAATATACTCTGCCAACCACTACCAAGTTCATTTTCCTAATCTATATCAGTCAAGGAAAAATACTAAAAATACTGTTCAAAAAAGGTTTAAAAATAAAACATCTCTGCTTGCTGTTCAATTAACAATGCCCCTCAAAATCCAAAACCAACACATAAATATATTTTCAAGGATTTTATTATTGTACTGGATTATTTTTGCAATACATAATTATATTGATCTTGGAGAACTGGTACATTTACGTATCACACCTTTATATTTTGTTTTGTTTTGTTTTGGGGGGGGTCTCACTTTGTAGTTCAGGCTGGCCCTGAGCTCACTAGGTAGCTCAGGGAAGTCTCAAACTCAGCAATCCTCCTGCCTCTGAAGTGCTGGGATTACAGGTGTGAGCCTCCATGCCCCGCACTGTCTGTGGGGTACTGATTTCTGGTGGGCATGAGTCACCACACCCAGTATTGTTGTATGTGGTTATTGGGGATTGAAGCAGGGACCCTGCCCTTTCTATGCAGGTGCCTGAACCACTGAGCTAAATCTCCGGCCCCACACCTTGTTAATTTTTATTTCCCCTTCTCCAGATTCCCCTCTCAACTCCACAAACTACCTGTTTCCTTCCAGTTTTTTCTCTTTACATTATTTATATTTTGAGTTTCTCATATCAGAGAACCCATCTATCCTCTGCGTCTCATTTCTTGCAATTAGGGTTATGGTCTCAAGATCCATGCATTTTCTTTAAAAAGACTCGAATTACTCCCTCCCCAATGTCTATAAAGAAAATGTGGTAAGTGCAACATCTGTTCTCAATTTTATCTTAAACACTCCTGCTAGCCTAACTTGTGCTCTAAAAAAAAAAATTGGGGGGCCGGAGGGTTAGCTCAGTGGTTCCGGCGCCTGCCTTGCAAGCGCAAGGACCTTCAATCCCCGGTAACCACATATAATGCTGGGCGTGGTGGCTCACGCCTGTAATCCCAGCACTCGGGAGGCAGAGACCGGGAGGATTGCTGAGTTCGCGGCGGCTTGCCTGGGCACCATAGTGAGCTCAGGGCCAGCCTGAACTACAAAGCAAGACCCTGTCTCCAAAAAAAAAAAAAAAAAAAAAAAAAATTGGTACCATTAACTTACAATTTCTCAATCTAGAATGTCCTCTTTCATCTAATGGCCTCCTGGCCACCACAAACAGGATCTTTCCCTTTCCTGAGCTTCACACACTATTTTCTGTCAGCTACTAAAACATACCATAACAACTTGAATTTTAGTTGCTTGTATTTCTTGTGCAAAGTGTCTTCAAAGCAAAATTCACCTATTGAGTACTTTTGCTAATAATGAACCACCTTACTTTACCTAAATTTAATAACTTTTTTTGTTCTATAATTGGTTCTGTATATTTTATGACGACCACATATGTATTGATCTACATATGATTAGGGTCCAGTAATTCTTAAGTTTCTTTAAATATGCTCACCATACCTAAACATTCCTTTTACAACGTGGTTAGGTGTTTCACATTCTCTCGTTTAATCCTCACAACAACCGTAGTGGAAAACACCGTTGAATTTCCACTTTACGGATGAGAAAACTACAGCTTCAATATTAAATTACTCTCCCTTCTGTTTCTTTTTTATCTTTCTCATCAGATACACTTTTTCGAAATTCGTTCCACGTGTACTAAACTAGTCATTACTCCTGCTTACTAAAGACTACGTGGAAGAAATAGGCTGGTGTTGCAGCACCAAGATAAACCTTAGCGACCCTCACAGTCCTACGCCAAAGAGGTAGTCAGCAACACGCACCTGAAGAAGCGCGCGGGGTGGGGGCTGGGGGTGTTGAAGTTTGCGAGGCCTACGGACAAGGACGCCGGGAAGAGCCAGTATTCCGAATGTCCCCGAAACAACATTCTACCTATCTCTCTTAGCTTTTTTCTCAAACCTCATTTCCCTGCTCCACTGAATGCACTCACTTTCTTGTGCTCTTCTTAAGAATCGTGTTTCCTTCCTTTAGCACCGAGAAAAAACAAAAATAACTTAGATGTCTTCCTTACCCGGCCTTGTCTGAAGACGCCGAAGGTCCTTTCCATTTCCCCTTATCTTTTTCTTTGTCTTTCTTGGTTCCGGCTTCAGTAGAGTCGTCCTCGAATACGCTGAACAGCTCATCCCCAAAAGCATCCGCCATCTTTCGAAGCAGCAAGACCGAATCTCCCTCGTACCCACAGTGCCCCGCGAGCGCGTTGGCAGTGACGCCAAGTGAAGGCGCCACAGTGGCCCGTAGGAGACAAAAGTAATCAAGTCGCAAGGCCGATTAACTTTTTTAAAAAATACTTTGTTTTGCTTGCTTTTCTCAGGGTTGCGTTGTTTCATTTTGTTTTTTTTTTTTTCTTTCTGATTACTGGTGGATTGGTAGGGTAGGAGACACAAAGAACAGTTCCGCGCACCGCGCGCAGCAGTTCCTGTAGACAGGGAGGATAACGAGGAGGCGGAGTTTGGTAAATAAGACCAATTGCGAAGCAGCAGTCTCACCGGCCGGAGAAGCCCGGATGGAGCACTCTAGTTGGCCTGGCAGGAGCCAGGTAAAGTGAAGGTCTCAAGGGTTCTCTTGTACCGGAGACGCAGAGTGGACCTGGGAGATTCTTCTTCCACCGCTGAACCATGGGCGGCAAGAACAAGAAACACAAGACCCCGGGGGCTGCGGCGGTCCGGGCCGCCGTGTCTGCTTCCAGAGCCAAATCTGCCGAGGCCGGAGCTGCTGGGGAAGCCCAAAGCAAGAAGCAAGTGGTCCGGCAGACCCCTGCCGCCGCTCCCAGCGCCCGGGAGTCCCGGGTCAAGCAAGGTACAAGGGGTCGCGTGGCTTCCTGGTTATCTGTCCTGAGATCTTGCTTCTTCTCCCGAGGAAAGCCTTCAAACCCTCTCAGATCCTTGGGCTCAAAATTCGTTTTTTCCACACCCACACCCGGGCTGCCAGGTCTCCTGGGGTGCCATTATGTACAACGATTAGTCTGAGCATCTTAGGACTCCAAGGTTCGATGGTAGTCCTTTTTGCAGCCTAGTGTCTCCCCTTCTGATCACATTTTTCTCCTTACAAGAACAGAGTGCTGTTTCGGCAAGGCTCCGGCCTGACCCAGTATCAGTCCGCTAGGTTAATGCAGAGACAAGGTAGGAATGGAATTCTTCCCTTCTGAGGTTAACCCCATTTTCTACCAGATCTTCTTATCATTTTAAGATTTAGTTCCTGATGTATTCTACAAAAGTTACTAAAGAAGTACAGTATTTACGCACTGAACATGGTTGTAAGTTATTTTAAAATTATCTCATTATTTATCTTCTCATTATTTCTACAGCTTTATATTTTTCCTTCCTCTGCAAATTAGCTTTATAACTTAGAGATGGCCGATTCCTTCTGCAGATCGGCAGGCTACTTATGGCTGACTTCCAAAGATGAGAATTCAGTGTTCCTCTTTCCTTCTTTGCTTGTAGTTCTTTTTGAGGTGTTCATCAACAAATATTTACCAAGCACGGGTGTGTTTTATATATATACACAGAGACACGCGAGACACATTACTTCACATGCAGCTCACCTGTCTACTACTGGAGATAGGTATTAGCAAATCATACAGATGTATTTCTTTATAATTAATAAATGCCACAAAGAAAATCCTGAGAGCATTTAAGGAAAACAACCAAATTTTTACTAGATAAAAGTGGGAATCATGAATGGTCTGAAAATGACAATTAAGTTGAGATCAGAAGAATGGGAAAGGATTAAATTTGTAAAGCATAGTGAAATAGTATACTATACCAGGGAGAGGTAAGAAGGACAATATGCAAAGATCTTGAGTCAAAAGAGATCTTGGGGGTTTTGAAGTCAAAATATAAACATTGCCACAGAAGAAAGGGTATGAAACAGGATGAACAGGCTAATATCAAATTTTCCACCTAAACAGTGGATGATACTACTTTTGTTTTTGTTTTTTGGAGAGAGTGTCTCACTGTGTAGTTCAAGGTGGCTTTGAGCTCACTATGTAGCCAGGCTAGCCTCAAACTCGTAGCAGTCCTCCTGTCTCACCATCCCAAGTGCTAGGATTATAGGTACAGGTAGGCACCATCATGCCTGGCTTGAATAATACTTACTTACTGTGGAATTTCTTGTAGTATTTTAACTACAGAATTATTGTACTTGTAATTACAAAAACATGGAATTTCTCTGACTATTTTGTGGCAGTTTTATTCCATTTTTTGATGCTGTTGTTGTTTGTTTTTTGAGACAGTGTCTCACTTTGTAGTTCAGGCTGGCCCTGAGCTCACTGTATAGCCCAGGCAAGGCTTGAATTCAGCAATCCTCCTGCCTCTGCCTTCGGGGTTACAGGTGTGAACCATGATGTCCAGCATTGTGGTATGTGGTACTGATTGCTGGTGGGCAAGTTACCATGCCTGGTATTATTTTATGTGGCTACCAGGATCAAACTCCAGATCTTTCGCTTGCTAGGCAGGTACCAGAACCACTAAACTAAATTTCTGGCCCAGTTTTACTCTGTTGATCAGCATCATCTTTACTTTGTTTGTCTTTTACTGATATCTGTCTGAATTCTTTGAGTTTTCTGATAATCATTTGTTGTATTCTTTGGCTTTTCTTTCCTCCAGGCCCCAAATGTGACCCTTTCTGAAGGTATCCTTAGCAGTATAGTTTCTACTTACAGCTCTCCTAGGAGAGTTCATCTAGTTCATGTAAGAACCAATGTTCCTCCTTCCTTTTGTTCTGTTTTTCCACATTCCTGTTTGTCCAAGATCAAATACTTTGAGTGCTTTCTTTTTTTCTTCCATTCTACCTGTTGACCATGGCTCTGCATGCGCTGCACTCTTCACTTACATATCTTTCCTAGACACTCACTTTTTACATATTGTTAAAACAGTCTAGATTCTCATGAATTTCTGAAGTACCAACAGAGTCATTTAATAGGTCCTCGCTAGCTTTGCTTTTTTTCCCTCCTCCAGTTTTTCTAACATACTAGCATTAGATTGGTCTTCCAGCAGTGCTACTATGGTTATACCTCTTCCCATTTATTCTATAGCATCTTCATTGACTTCACAATAAAATCCAAACCACTCAGCTACCATTGAAGGCTGTCTTTCCAGCCTTTTTACTAAGGTTTATTTTCAGCTGTAGTAAATCTGGTGTATTTCCATTATGCCAAATGGAACTGTTGCCTTACTGTAATTTCCTCTTCATGAAATTGTATCTATCCACAATACTATCTACCAAAATGGTGCACTTTTTTTGGATAGCATCTCCCCTGATCATATCCCAGGACACTGTACCAATGAAGTATATCATCAGCACTTTAAAATTTTTTCTTTGTTTTTTGTTTTGTTTTGAGACAGTCATATTAAATTCCTTTGGTAGGACTCAAACTTGTGATTCTCTTGCATCAGTCTCCCAAGTGCTAGGTTTGTAGGTGTGTGTCACTGTGTCCAGCTACCTCCTTTTTGAATAATCTCTCTATGCATAACCCATGTAGCTTTTGTCCTACAGTACATGAGGACTTTTACATTATATATCCTACAAAATAATAGGATATAATGAAAATGTGTTAACACTTCTATATCTATTCCAATGCTATGGAAAAGCCATTTTAAAAAGATCCCTTGGGTAAATGATAAAGATTCCAAGGAATTATTAAAACCAAGGATTCCAAAGAGAGAAAAATAGACAGCTATCTACTAAATTTGTAATGAGGTTTTAATTTTTCTTTTTAAGTATTTTTTAAGCACATAATAGGCCTTCCTGGGGGAAAAAGTGAAAAAGTACTTAGCTCTTTGTACTTCCTAATGTATACATCGTTATTTCCATCCCTCCCTCTCTTTTCAGATACTTAGTAGGATCACAGCATAGTTTATCAGAATGTGCTATAATCTAAAGGTCCAAACTACTGCTGCACCAAGTTGTTTTTGGTACAGTTTTGGATATTCTTATCATTCCTGTTTATTTCATTTGTTTCTCCAAAAATTTTGGAAGAGCTGTTAATATGCCAAGAAAAAGTTTAGGCACTGTGGAGACCACAGGAAGAAAACTTCACTGCTTGCAGATACCTTATATTATAGTAGCAGCAGAGGAAGGAAGAGGTGGAGAATTATTTTGGGGAACCAGAACATAAGCAAAATTTCTTTTACTTTTGAGTGATGCTAAGTACTATATAGTTTAATATAGCTGGTAGGCAAAGAAAACATCAATTTTGAAAAGAATGCTCAAAAGACATGATATTTGAGCAAAAGAGAAATGTAAAGTTAGTATCTGGGTAGGGCTTTCCAGGCAGAGAGAACAATACAAGTCTTGAGTTGCTTGGCTTGATGTTCTAGAAATAGCAACACCTTTCTCCACCTTTCGTTTTCTGTCCTCCACTTTTCCTTTTTGTATCTGTGTCTTTTGCCTTAGAAGTGTCTCTGCCTAGCCTGCGAGGTGTCTGTAATCCTAGCATTCAGGAACTGAGACAGGAGTATTGCTGAATCCAAAAACAGCCTCATAGCCTGGGGATTTAGTGCAGTGGTTCCAGCACCTGCCTGTCAGAGACGGCCTAGACTCTGTCTCAAAGAAAAAAAAAAAAACACTGCACTTTTAGCCTACTTCCAATTAATTCAGTTGCTTTTGCCGTGGTGTGAATCAGACCAAAGTAAGTTCAATATTTTTTTTCTTCTAAGTAAAAGGTTTGTGTTTCTGGAAATCCCTGAAGTTAGTTAAAATTTTAATCTAAACAGGAATGCTACTGGAAGACTCCATGTTATAAATTCATAAAAACCATTGCAGATATATTGGAGAAATGTTATCAAAACATTCTGTAAAGGACATAAAATAGTGATTTGGTAAAGGACAAAATGCCATGAGATCTATTTTGGTTTGGAACAGGAATGGCTTCCCATAGGAAACATTTAGGCTGAAAAAATCTGAGCAGTCAGCTATTGGAAAGTCTGAGTCTGATTCTGAACCAAAGGGAACACCTTAAGCATTCAAAGGTGGCAACAAGCCTGCCGTGTTATAGGAAAAATATCTGCAGGTGAAGGGAGAAAGGGAAAATATTAACATGAAGTCAGAGGTCTAGGAAAGGGCTGAACCAAGTGCATTGGGAAGTGGTGTTGGTATTTAGCCAACAGACATTAACTGGTGTACATCTTAAAATTAGTCAAGTACTTCTGGTGATGTATACTTCCTCACAGGGTCTAACTGCTCAGATTGTATCAATTCACACTGCATTATTCTCCTGGCACTTAATATTGTATTTATTGTGGTAATTGGTTGTTTGCTAATTATATTATTCTGGAATATAAACCCTGTGAGAAAAGGGACTGGATCTTACTTACAACCATAGTTCCTGTTTGGATCCCTTGGCTGATTAACCTTTTTGCAGATGAATGCTCTGTTGATTGCAAGGGAATTAGCGCTAACAATTTCAAGTGTCTCAGTGCTGGTAAGTCACACAATTGATATAAAATACAAGGCAATGTAAAAGGAATAATTTCTAATAGAGTACTGGGGGCAAAATGAAATAGATTCCTATAGGGTTTTTTTTTGTAATTAACTGTGTCACCTTAAGGTAATGACTTAGTTTGTCTTCAGTTTCAGTACAATCAATATCTTTGAGGGCCAGTTCTATATGTTGCATTAGGTACTTATAATATTTTTGCCATGGAGACGCTACATACTGTCATCCTTACTTCCAGTGAGATTTCCAGTAACTTCTACCATCTGAAACACAAAACCAAAACTTAGGGAAAGAGAGCTGTAAGTGCTAAGGAAAGGGACTGTCAGAAGTTTTACTCGCTTGTGGAAGCCAACTATTCCATGGATTTTTGACTTAAAATTGTATTCAGAATCAGAGTTATCAGTTTAACAAGTTTGAGTATCTGTTTTCTTCTGGCACTTTCAGTTTTTCCTGTGTAGCAGGTTAAAGGCTGGGGTGGAAAGCTGTCCAGTTGACATTCTGAGCTGGCCAGACATGGCAGCTCATGCCTGTAATCTAGCATTCTGTGAAGCTGAGGTAGAGCTCTCAAGCCCAGCAAGAGCAACTTAGCATCTTAGGGCTGGAAATGTAGCTCAGTGCCAAGCCTTGTATTAAATCCTCAGTTACTACCAAAAAAAATTAAGTTCCAAATCCTAGCATTTTTAATTCATGCCGGTTAAATATATATCAACATATTAGGAAGAATTAAAAAATGATAGGCCCTTTCTAGTTTAAGTGATGATATCTCTATGGTTAAATGTCATCATTGCCTTAATTCCTTAGGTTATTAAGATGAAAACACTCATATTTAGCAATCCTGATTTCTACCCATTCAATATAGCAGATGTTACATGATGTGTATTATTACAACAGATTGAGTATAAAAGCCAAGTGTTACAGGTTGTGTCCCCACATTTCATGTATTGAAACCCTCTTCCACAATGTAGCTATATTTGGAGATAAGGCCTCTAAAGAAGTGAAGATTAAATGAGATCATATAGGTGGGATTCTGAAACGTTACAATTAATGTCTTTGTCAGAAGAAACACCTGACAGACCTCTGTCCAAGGAATAATGGAGAAGAACTCATATGAGGATACATCTAGATAGGGGCTACCTACAAACCAAAAAAAAAACAACTCAGAACACAAAACTTTCATAGTTATCACCTTGCTCTTATACTTCCCAGCCTCCAGAACTATGAGAAATCAATTTTTTTAAGCCATTCAGAAATCTATTTCATTAGGGCAGCTTGAGCAGACTAAGATAATAGACATTAAAGAGATTCGCTGTCAGCACATAGTGGCACACACCTATAGTCCCAGCATTCAGGAGGCTGAAACAGGAGAATTGCTACAAGTTCAAGGCCAGCCCTGGCTACATAGTGAATTCAAGGCAAACCTGAACTACTACTACACATGCAAGACACTGTGTCAAAAAAAAAAAAAAAAGAGAGAGAGAGAGACACACACACACACAGATTTGCTTCATGGGCCTGTGGGTTAAAAAAATTACTGGAAAATATTTTTTAAATATTGGTATATTTTTTAAAAGTTTAATCTGTATTAACATGCTGAGCTTATTACATTTAGTGGTTTCATGAGTAATTAAATTCAATTTAACTTATATGGTAAAATGAATCAATAGATATGTAGAAATTATTTGGATCATCAATTTTGAAGAAAAGAAACAAGTGATGAAAAATTTTGAAAGAACCATTTATCCCTTCCTTGTTCATTGTTAGAGGAATGAGTTTGTACAATGTTTTCATTGACTTGAACCAACTTGACAACTTTAGTGAGCTGAATAAGTAGTGTACCCCTAAGGTGTTCATATCTACCTGGAGCCTCAGAGTGGTATCTTATTTGGAAATCTTGACAGTTGTAATTAAAGATCCTGAGATGAAATCTTCTTAAATTTAGGGTGGGTGACTATTGTCAAGAGAAAAAAGAGAGATGTAGACATCAAGAAGACAGGGAAGGGCTGGAGGGTTAGCTCAATGGTTCCGGCGCCTGCCTTGCAAGCACAAGGTCCTGAGTTCGATCCCCAGTAACCACATATAATGCTGGGCGTGGAGACACGCCCACCAACAATCAACACCGCATACCACAGTGCTGGATGTGGTGGCTCACACCTGTAATCCCAGCACTCCGGAGGCAGAGACAGGAGGATTGCTGAGTTCGCGGTGGCTTGCCTGGGCACCATAGTGAGCTCAGGGCCAGCCTGAACTACAAACCCTGTCTCAGAAGCAAAAAAAAAAAAAAAGACAGGGAAGATGTATGGGGTTTTTTTAAAATAAAATGGAGTATTACTGTGCTGTAAAGAATGACAAATTTGAGTCATTTATGTGCAAATGGACACACCTTGAAGACACACTAATAAGTGAAATAAATAGGTCATAGATATGTAAATACCATATCTTCTTTCTGTTCTGAGAACCTGTAGATGTAACTGAGTTCTAGAATATATGATAGATTTTGTGAAATAGGAAATATTCAAAGGGAAAGTGATAGAGGAAAGTAATGAGGGAAAAGAATAAATATGATATAAAAAGAAAAAGCATACGTATATAGGGGAGTTTGGGGTTATAGGGTGGGTAAAAATGAGAATTAATTCTTGTCATATACTGATACAGATTCCCCTGTGTTGAGTGTGATTGTGAGCTATATATAAAATGTACCAATAAAGAATTTACACACACACACACACACACCAAAAAAAAAGAGACAAAGGGCCAGAGGGTTAGCTCAGTGGTTCTGGCACCTGCCTCGCAAGCACAAGGTCCCAAGTTCGATCCCCGGTAACCACATATAATGCTGCGCGTGGAGACTCACGCTCACCAACAATCAATACCACATACCACAGTGCCGGGTGTGGTGGCTCACGCCTGTAATCCCAGCACTTGGGAGGCAGAGATAGGAGGATTGCTGAGTTCGAAGCTTGCCTGGGCTACATAGTGAGCTCAGTGCCAGCCTGAACTACAAAGTGAAACCCTGTCTCAAAAAAAAAAAAAAAAAAAGAGAGAGAGAGACAGGGAAGAAAGGCAATGTAAAGAGTTGTGACTACTGTTCTGTTGCCAATGAGCCAAGCAGCCCCAGGGGCAAACAGGAGCTGGAAGAGACTCGGAAGTACTCTTGCCTGAAACATTCAGAAGGAACTTGGTCTTGTTCACATTTTGACTTTGAACTTCTATCCTCCAGAATTGTGACAGAATAAATTGCTGGCACATTTAGCCATCAGATTTGTGGTGATATGTGCTATGACAACTTTCGAAAACTAATAACCCCGACATTTGGACTTAAGTCCAAGGAGAAAAGATAGAAACTCCCAACCTCTCTTTTCACTTAGCATCTCACTTTTGGGAAGGAATACTTTCTCTTTGAAATTACCCGTTTCTGCCAACGATCTGATAGTATCCCAGATTCACGTAGAAAGATGAACACAGGTTTAACCTGAAAGATGTATCAGTGTTTGTATTGTAGGGGAAAGTGATTAAAAATACTAACTGGTAAAACAGTTGAGAAGGAATATTGCGAACTACTGTACTGACTCATTTGGTGAAATTAGGGGTGCTAAAATTATTTAATGTTTAGCAATTTTTAAAGGAAAATTAAAATAGCAAAATGAATATTAATTCATTACATGGCCTTGACTATTTGCTGTCTTATCACATACAGGTCCAAAAATTTACAGTTTTAATTCTCCAAATGATACCAGTGGTCCTGCAAATCTGGATAAATCTATTTTGAAAGTAAGTAACTAGGGTTTTGAGCTATTTAAAAAAATATACTCTTAAAAAAAAGAATGACATATACTTAAATTGAGAAAACAATAGTATATTTTGAATAGTAATCAAAAAACTATTCTTATGGAATAGAAATAAATTGTACACAATTTATTGAGAGCCTCCAAGAAAATAAGGAAGGTCTGGATAAGTTAAAATTTGCAAGTATGGCATACACACACTTTCAGATCTAGTTTAGAATATTTTCCTGCCTCTTCTCTCCCTTACTCTTCTCCTCTTAAAACTTTAGTTCGTGGGATATTCTTTGTCCTCCCAAATTCCACATGATTTTATGACTTCAAACTGTTAGCAGGTGTGCTTTCTACTTTAAAATATCTCACTTTCTCCTTTTTTTTTTTTTTTGTCACCTCTGTGACCCTCATGAAGTCCTGCATAACTCACCAGGTCAATTGTCTTGGTTCTGTGAGCACCAAACATATCTTTTCAAAACATTGGCATGCTGGGTTCTAATTTGTTTCTTTAATGTGTTTCCTGGGTAGACTTTGAATCCCTAAAATATATTTTTGTATTTCATGGTAGGCATTCAGTTACAAAGTTAATAGGGAAGGTATTTTTGCTGGTGAAGTTTATGTATTCTTAGGTTTAAAATATGAAAAGAACAGTGCATAAGTGGCTAATAGAAAAAATGGAAATCAAACTGTAGGGTCTAAAGACTTTGTGTTACCTATTAATATTATATATAGCTACAATTTTTGCTTTTATTTGATAAACTCTTTTTATATTGCAGCATTCTGTCAGGCTTTGTGCTTGAATTGATTTACATCATAGCAGATTTCTTGATTTCAGCCCAAGGGATTTTGATCAGTATGTTAGGGTAGGGTTTAGCATTCTATCTTTGTCACAGCAACCCAAGGATGATCCAAAGATACTGTCTTGAGACATTGTCATGGAAGTTTATATGAGGATTTTTTTGCCATGTTATCTCATTGCTTTTTTCCATATCCCATATTTTCTTAAGTATGTGGTCAAATGAATAATAGTCCAAAAAAAATCATACCTGCAGTTACTTGAAATTTTGGTCTTGTTTGAGATGAATATAAAAACAGCTTTTTACTTTTCTTAACAGTTTAGCTTCTAATTGCTATGACCTTTTTTGGCTTCAACAGGTGGTAATTAATAACAAGCTAGAGCAAAGAATTATTGGAGTGATCAATGAACATAAAAAGCAAAATAATGATAAGGGGGTGATTTCTGGAAGACTTACTGCCAAAAAATTACAGGTATTTTGCAAACTATTTTTCAAGTTCCTTAGTTCTGGTGGGGATTTTCAAGGTAGCTCCACATGGCATGAAAGTGATATTTTCAGCTCCCATTGAGATCTCATGTAGATGCTTTCCATCTCCAGTAACATAAAAAGAATTGTGCCTGATACAGTTTCACACAATGAAATGGTGATATGAATTGCATTATATATTTGACTCTGCCAGGCACATTACTTACATTTCTCTGACATGACAACCCTACACAGTAAATGTATTTGGATTCTATTATTTTAAAGAATTGAGGCTTGGAAAGATATAAGTCATATCCTAAGGTTAGTAATTAATAAATAGCAGAGTGAACAGAAATGGATTTGAAGTTCTTTACAGTTTTACCCCACTGTAAAGATCTTATTGTTGAAAGTATATTAAAAATTATTTATCTTTATATATAAAGATGTCATTGAAGCATTGCTTTCAATAAATCCTAAATGTTCATTTAGCAGAAGATGTACTCAGTGTACTTATTAAAAGTGCTGATAGTTCTAATAATTTCAGAAGATGCTTATGTTTTAATGTTGTGAAGTATTTTATACAAAAGTAAAGGAAATAACTGAAGTAAACATAGTACAGTAAAAGAGTATCTTGGGATAATTTTTAAAAATTAAGAATTTCTCTTGCTCCTTTAAAAAAGTATATCTACAGTTCCCCATTTCTCACTCCATTGAGTACATTTAACTTTTTTAACTGGGTGATGGGGAGGTATGTATATATTTTTTTGTCTGTGTACATGTGCATGCATGCATGTGCATGCATGTGCATGCATGCTCATGTAGTGCTGAGCTTGAACACTGAACCCAAGACCATGTCCATGTTAAGCAAGCACTCTACTACTAAGCTATACCTCCTCCATGCTCCCCCCCATAAAGCTATGTTTAAAATTATAATTCGTGTCAGTTTCTGGTTTTAAATGAATGAAAATAAAATTAGGAATAAAAGAAGAGAAAATTGACAACTGATTTTTATGTTTCCCTTGCATAGGATTTATACATGGCTTTACAAGCATTTTCATTTAAGACCAAGGACATTGAAGATGCCATGACCAATACACTCTTGCATGGAGGTGATCTTCATTCTGCTTTGGATTGGCTCTGTTTAAACCTTTCAGATGGTAAACAATATTGTCACTAAATGCTTCCAGTTTCTGAAACACTGGAATAGTTTTAGTGTTTGTGTCATCCTTCTGACTTGTACTTACAATGTTTTACCATTGTAATTATTTACTTTTTAAATGTCCTTAATTTTATTCCTTTCATTGTATTCTCCTTAGTGGTTGTGATCTATGCAAGAAGTTTATTTTTTTTGTTTGTTTGCTTTTTGGGGAGGTTTTTGGGTTTTTTTTGAAACAGGGTCTCACTTTGTAGTTCAGGTTAGCCCTGAGCTCACTATGTAGCCCAGGCAAGCCTTGAACTCAGCAATCCTCCTATATCTGCCTCCTGAGTGCTGGGATTACAGGCGTGAGCCACCATGCCCGGCACCCAAGAAGTTTATTTTTTGTTGGTTCCTTTCAGTTCTTCACACATTTTATGCTTTTTTTTTTGCTTTTTGAGACAGGGTCTTGCTTTGTAGTTCAGGCTGGCCCTGAGCTCACTATGGTGCCCAGGCAAGCCGCCGCGAACTCAGCAATCCTCCTGTCTCTGCCTCCCGAGTGCTGGGATGACAGGCGTGAGCCACCACGTCCGGCAGTGTTGATTGTTGGTGGGCGTGTCTCCACGCCCAGCATTATATGTGGTAACCAGGGATCGAACTCAGGACCTTGCACTTGCGAGGCAGGCGCTGGAACCACTGAGCTAACCCTCCGGCCCTACAGTATGCTTTTTTAAACTTTGTTAATCTGAAACTTATTAGACCATGTCTTCAGGATTTTAGTTTAGAAATTAGGTGTGTCCTTGAATATTAGTATTTGATTAAACAGAATGCCATGGCTTTAAACTTTTGCAACAATACTACCACATAGTGCAAAAGAAAGCCAAAGAATGGGGTAAAAATCGTTTTTGTTTTTGTTTTTTTTTTTGCTTTTGAGACAGGGTCTCGCTTTGTAGTTCAGGCTGGCCCTGAGCTCACTATGGTGCCCAGGCAAGCCGCTGCAAACTCAGCAATCCTCCTGTCTCTGCCTGGGTAAAAATCTTTTAATGAAAATTTAGGAGCCTAACATAGGAAGGGTGAAATATGTGGCCAACACAAGTGAGCCAGCTATCATCTCATGAATGTGCCCATTTCTAGTTCAGATAAATCCAGGTTCATCATAGGATTTCTGGGAAGATGCAGAATAGAAGAAAAATAGGTACACTAAGTCATGGCAAGGCTTTATGTGTTTGCTTAATAAATACTTGTTTATTTTATGGGTTATATGCGTGTTTATTTTCAACACAGTTTGTTTTATTTTAAGATTCACTTCCTGAAGGATTCAGTCAGGAATTTGAGGAGCAACAACCTAAAAGTAGGCCAAAATTTCAGTCTCCCCAAATACAAGCTACAGTGTCACCTCCATTGCAAATTAAAACCAAAAATCAAGAAGACCATGTGATTAAGGTAATTGAAGAATTAAACTTTTAAGGCTATATATCAACAGAATAAAGCACATACAACTAATAAAAATATGAAGTTTCTATAATACTTAATTCTTAAAAATGACCAAATTGTTTGCCAGACTCTTCTATCACTATCTCAGTTTTCTCGTACTGCATAACTTACCACATCGAAAGGTTGTGGATTGAACCAACAGTGTGTTATTTCTTGTGATTTTGCAATCTGGCCATGCTCAGATATGGATACTGGGAGGTGCAGCTCATTCAGGTGCTCAGTCTGCAAATGACTGAACAAACATCTATGGAAGTATCCTTATAATACTTCTGTTTTCAATGGACAGCACTAGTTTTTGTTTGTTTGTTTTTGTTTTTGTTTTTTTGAGACAGGGTCTCGCCCCATAGTTCAGGCTGGCCCTGAGCTCACTATGGAACCCAGGCAAGCCTTGAACTCAGCAGTCCTCCTGCCTCTGCCTCCCAAGTGCTGGGATTACAGGCGTGAGCCACCACGCCTGGCACAACACTAGTTTTTAACACTATTTCTCTCATGCCACTTACACCTTTATGTAAGCATATTGGATTTTGCCAGCCTCACTGAATGATAAAGAATATGACTTTGGATTTTATGTGTCTGCTTTTAGTAGGAATTAAAAAAGCAGAAACTTGATGGTTTTTACATTTTTTAAGCTTCAGCTTTTCAGATATTTTTTTCTCTTTCTAGCCAAAAAAGGTAGAAAACAATGTGGAAGTAAATATGAAAGAGTGGATTTTGCGATACGCTGAACAACAAAATGAAGAAGAAAAGAGTGAAAATTCTAAAAGTTTAGAAGAAGAGGAAAAATTTGACCCTGTGAGTAGAAATCTATATTAGGGTTCTAGCTGAATATTCTCAGGCAAATTATTTAATTTTTCTGACCCTTAGTTTCTTCATTTGTAAATTGGATAAATACTTAAAGGAATTGCTATGAAAAGTAACACATAAAAAGTTAGAGCCTGGCCCAATTGTGTATACCTGTAATTGTAGTTATTCAAGAGTCTGTGTAGAATAATTGTAGGTTCAAAGCCAGCCTAAGTAACGGTTGGTTGGTTGGTTGATTGGTTTGGGGACTCACTATTTTTTCTAGGCTGGCCATGAACTTGTGACCCTCCTGCCTTATCCTTCTGAGTGCTGAGATTATAGGCATGTCCTACAATGGTCAGCAATAAGACCCTGTTTTTTAAAAAGGAAAAGAAAAGGGCTGAGAATTGAGCTCAGTGTGTGGCACTGGGTTCAGTCACCATTATCACTACCAAAATACTAAGAGTTTATTTTCTCTTGGGGTTTCAGTCCACGGTCAGTTGGCTTGACTGGTTAAGGACATGCAGGATGTCATGATGAGAGTATGTGGTACATAGGAAATGAAATAGAAGAAGGTATCAGGGTTCAAATGACCTCTTCAAGGACATTCTTCCAATGTCCTGACTTCTGTCCATTAGGCCCCTACCACCTACAGCAGTGATGATGAATCTTGTAGAGCTTTCAGTGATAAAAACAGCCTGTTATAGCACTTGTCCCATGGGTTCACCATCACTGTTCTAGACCTATCACCAGAGGCCAGCAACCTCTTCATATAGGTAGAAAGTAGACTAGTAGTTGTTGCAGCTGACAGAGGAGAGGATTAGTGAGTATAGCATTTCAGTTTTGCCACATGAAAAGAGTTCTAATCATGGATTGTGGTTGTGCAACAATATAAATATTTAATACAACTGAATTGTATAGTTAAAATGGTTAAGATGGTAAATTTTGGGTAAAAATATTAAGGACCCTTGCCGGGCGCAGTGGCTCACGCCTGTAATCCCAGCACTTGGGAGGCAAAGACAGGAGAATTGCTGAGTTCGAGGCTTGCCTGGACTACGTAGTGAGCTCAGAGCCAGCCTGAACTACAAAGCGAGACGCTGACTCAAAAAAAAAAAAAAAAAAAATTAAGGACCCAAATACAGCAAAAGATGCATAGGTGGGGGCCGGAGATTTAGCTCAGTGGTTCCAGCGCCTGCCTTGCAAGTGCAAGGCCCTGAGTTTGATCCTGGTAACCACGTACAGTGCTGGGCGTGGTGACTCATGCCCACTAGCCATCAATACCACATACCACAGTGCCAGGTGTGGTGGCTCATGCCTGTAATCCCAGCACTCAGGAGGCAGAGACAGGAGGATTGCTGAGTTCCAGGCTGCCTGGGCTACATAGTGAGCTGAGGGCCAGCCTAAACTACAAAGCAAGACCCTGTCTCAAAAAAAAAAAAAATGCATAGGTGGAGTGATAAGTGGTATTGGGGCCTTATATAGGAAGATGGAAAGAATAACTGGCTTTGGTGAACTTGAGGGAATAGCTGAGCCTCCTGTCTGTTACATAAACTTGGATATTTGCTTCAACATAGAATGGTCCCACAGTCCATCTGGGTATCTGGGTGTGCATGTTTAGTTACCTTTCTCCTCTTTTAACAATTGTATTTCAAAGCTGCACTGCAGGTGCCATCATCTCCATTATCCACATGCCTTTTTGTTTATTATCTACTGTATTTATTGACCTAAGGAAATAAAGCAGTAATTCAAGTATAACTTTCTTTTTTTTTTTTTTTTTTTTTTTTTGAGACAGGGTCTCGCTTTGTAGTTCAGGCTGGCCCTCAGCTCACTATGTAGCCCAGGCAAGCCTCCAGTTCAGCAATCCTCCTGCCTCTGCCTCCCAAGTGCTGGGATTACAGGCATGAGCCACCACACCCAGCACTGTGGTATGTGGTATTAATTGCTGGTGGGCATGGGCGTGGGCGTGAGTCACCACGCCCAGCATTGTATGTGGTTACTGAGATCAAACTCAGGACCTTGTGCTTGCGAGGCAGGTGCTAGAACCACTGAGCTAAATCTCCGGCCCTCAACTGTAACTTTCAATTCTTCCTAGATTTTTCTCACCCAAATCGTCTTGAGTTTCATGATATCCATTTTGTCTTGTTTTCCCTTTTTTAAATTTCTGTATGAAAAATTTCTAAAAGTAGATGTACTGAGTCAAAGAACAAAGTTAAAAGATCCTCGGATTTTGGTTTGATTTAGTTTGGTTTCTTTGAGGTGGGGGCCTCAGTGTCAAAACCCACAATCCTCCAACAGGCCTCAACCTCTAAGTATCTGAGATTATAGGCAAGCTCACTGCTAGTCTACACAGTAGATTTTCATACACATATTATATACAGATAAAGTAATTTGTTCTTTGTATTTCCTCTTCATTTAAACAGAATGAAAGGTACTTGCATCTTGCAGCAAAACTTTTGGATGCAAAGGAACAAGCAGCTACCTTTAAGCTAGAAAAAAATAAGCAGGGCCAAAAAGAGACTCAAGAAAAAATAAAGAAATTTCAAAGAGGTAACTATTTTTGGATTCTTAGATATACACATTACTGGCTTTTTAAAAAAATATTCTTTTTCCTAACAGCTTATACCTAGGAATTAGAACCTTTCTATTACAGTCAAATGATATTGTATACTCTGTAGGCCATATACACTACTTCTCAACTCTGGTGTTACAGATAATAGACAATACAAAAATGAATGGCTATGTTCTAATCAAACTATGAACTGTGAACTATAAATTTCATATAATTATCTTATATCACCAGTGCTCTATTTTTTCAGCTTTTTTTTTTTTTTTTTTTTTTGCGGTACCAGGGATCGAACTCAGGCCCTTCTGTATCCAAGGTTGATGCAGTACCACTTGAGCTAAATCCCAGCCCTTGAGCATTTGAAAAATGAGAAAATACTCTGGTTTACAAGCCATACATGAACAGGCAGTGGGATGAATACAGCCCGTATGCACATTTGCGAACTCCAGATTTATAACATAAATCTGTCCCTATATAAGAGAGAGACACAGATATAATCTCATGAGTATTTGGAATGATTGTTTTTTTTTCAGGTCTACTACATGTATTAAATGCTTTATTTTTAAAGTTTTAATAGACATTGTAAAAACTAAGGAAATGCTTGTGACTTTTAGCTTAGATTCCTTGTGGGAATCATTAAATTATTGGCTACAAGGTAAAAAAAGAAACAGTGTTTTTAAAACTACTTTTTACCAAGTAGTAAGGCATAAAAAACAAATACATAGCTAGGCATGATAGCGTATACCTATAATTCTGGCACTGTGGGAGATCAAGGCAGGAAGATTGCAGGTTTGAGCCAGCCAGGGCAACATAGTGAGACTTCCTCAAAATAAAAAGAACTAGGGATGTAGCTGAATTCAAAGGGTTCAATCCCCAGTACCACACAGATCAAAAAGAAAAACTGAAATTAACATCTTTTTTTTCTTGGTAGAAATGGAAACACTAGAAGACCATCCAGTATTCAACCCAGCCATAAAGATATCACATCAACAAAATGAAAGGAAAAAACCTCCAGTAGCCACAGAAGGGGAAAATGCTTTAAACTTTAATTTATTTGAAAAATCTACAGCTGCTGCTGATGAAGAGAAAGGTTAAATAAAGGGAAAGTGGTTGGGTTGTAATTTATGACTAAATATCAATTAAAACTTTGTAAAGCTCATTACTTGCATTTTGGCAAATTATTTAAGATGGTAGTGAAATTACACATTCATAAGCTTTGTTTAAAAAAAACTTGTAACTTACTGTGTAGCAATTTATAATTACAAATACCTTGCCTCAGTCTCATCTCTCTAGACCATTCTTCACATTTAGCCATTATCATTTTTGCAGTATAGATCTAAATATGAATTTCCTGTTTAAAACTTTTTTTTATTTTTCAGTGTATTAGAGATCAAACCTGGTGCCTTATGTATACTGGGCAAATTACTTAAACTCCCCTACCACTGAGCTATATCCCCGCCCTCTTCTGTTAAGAACTTCTAAGCCTACTGACATCGGCAACAAGGCCAGATCCTTCAGCATGATGTTCTAGATCATTTACATTCTGCTGCAACCTACCTTATTACCTTGTTTTCCAGCTATATACATCATTCTTAAAAATACTTGTTGTTTCATGTCCCACTACTTTGCTCATCCTGTTGCCCCCTGCTGTTGGCCATTCTGTCCCCAGGTTCAAGGTACAGCTCAAATAGAACCTCTTCTTGACTCCTTCCTAGTTTTTAGCTTGCCATCAGATCATAAATGATCGGGCATTTCTTTATGCTCTTGAGTAAATTATTGGCATAGATAATATACTCATCAGATTGTATTACAGTTTAGACCTACACCAGCTATTCATTTTTAAAATTATTTTTTCTGGAATATTTCTTGAATCCTTGTGCTAATTGACAGGTGTTATGTGTACAATAATGAACAAAAGAGCACTTCTTTTAGTGTATAGCTATAAGTAAGGAAAGTGACTTTAAATATATATACAAATAAAAATATAATGTCAAATTGTGAGGTGTACTATCAAAGGAAATTGCTTTTTTAAGTGGTTATTTTGAATTGCGGAAGCCTTGCAGATCTGACAGATGATTAGCTGGGACCCTGTTGGGCTTTTCCCAAGTTTGTGGGAAGAGTCTCTAGACATTAGAAGGCTGAAATGAAAGCTTGATGTGGTTGTACACACCTGTAATCACAGCAGTCTTCAAGGCTGAGGTAGGAAGTTCATGACCAATTTTACCAGTTCATGACCAGTTTTAAAGAATGTATCTTTACCTTCCATTTTAGATAAAAAGAAAGAACCCCATGATGTAAGAAATTTTGACTATACTGCTCGAAGCTGGACAGGAAAATCTCCAAAACAGTTTCTGATCGATTGGGTCAGGAAGAACCTACCCAAGAGTCCAAATCCTTCCTTTGAAAAAGTTCCAGTAGGTCGATACTGGAAATGTAGGTATGTTTTCTGCTTAACTTAGTGAACTTTGAAAATAACATGTAACAAAATCTTTTGGTTTCAAATGAATTCAGTAAACATTTAGGAAGTGCTAATTGTACATCTTGGGACTATAGTGCTTATAAATCATTATTGAATACAATACCATCAGTACAAATCTTTAAGTAATTGAAATAAGTTCAGTTTTAGTGGATTTCTGACTTTACTGATCTTACTTCCTCAATTTAAAAATAAATTTTTTGTTTCTTTGTAGGGTAAGGGTAATCAAGTCTGATGATGATGTCCTTGTGGTGTGCCCTACTATCTTAACAGAAGATGGCATGCAAGCTCAGCACCTGGGTGCTACTTTAGCCCTTTATCGTTTAGTGAAAGGGCAGGTGAGGTTTTTTTAAGCTTAGATGTTTCAAAAATATTTGTGGAGTGATGGATATATAGATTGAGCGTCCCTAATCCAAAAATCTGAATTCTGGGCCAGAGATTTAGCTCAGTGGTTCCAGCACCTGCCTCGCAAGTGTAAGGTCCTGAGTTCAATCCTGGTAACCACATACAATGCTGGGCGTGGTAACTAACGCCCACCAGCAATTAATACCACATACCACAGTGCCGGGCGTGGTGGCTCATGCCATAATCCCAGTACTTGGGAGGCAGAGGCAGGAGGATTGCTGAGTTGGAGGCTTGCCTGAGCTACGTAGTGAGTTGAGGGCCAGCCTGAACTACAAAGTGAGACCCTGTCTCAAAAAAAAAAATCTGGCCGGGCGTGGTGGCTCACGCCTGTCATCCCAGCACTCGGGAGGCAGAGGCAGGAGGATTGCTGAGTTCGAGGCTTGCCTGGACTACATAGTGAGCTCAGAGCCAGCCTGAACTACAAAGCGAGACCCTGTCTCAAAAAAAGGAAAAAAAAAAATCTGAATTCTGAGATGATGCAAAAGGTGAATTTTTTCTTTTTAGCACTGACTTGATGCCACAAGTATACTAAGAAACTTTCACAAGTAAAATTAAAGTATTGTATAAGACCTTTATGCTGTATGTGTAAGGTACTGTATATATGAAACATAAATAGATTTTTGTAGTTAGACACAAGTCTCATCCCCAGGCTATCTCCAAAATCCAAAGCACTTTCGGTCACAAGTTTTTTCCATAAGTGACACTTAATTTGTATTAAGACTATAGTGTGTGTGTGTGTGTGTGTGTGTGTGTGTGTGTGTAAGGTAGTATTTAATTATGGCCCTCTGTTACAGTTTTCTTTTTACTGACTGCTGCTTCTGATTATTTGCTCATTTCTGATTTTGGGGGATGTGGCTTTCTTTCACCCCTAGATGCAGCTCAGTCTTTCTCTTCTTAGGCCAGAGGTCTGAAAGAGACTTATTTGATTGATCCAGCATTTTGACTGTACTAATTTACAGATTTAAATACTTGTGCAAGGTGGTTGAATTAAGGTTAATTTTTTAAATTTTATTTTTCTTTTACATGTCTTCTAATTTAAAGCATTATAGACATTAGTTCTATCTCTCAATTTTAGATTTTATTAGGGATACAGTTCCAGTTTAGGTATACATTCAAGTAATACTGGAGAAGGCTCTTTTAGAGAACACAAAGCTCTTTTTAAAAATTTTATATTATCGGCATTTCCTTGTCATAATGTGTGTGTGTGTGTGTGTGTGTATTTTTTTTTTTTTTTTTTTTAGACAGGGTCTCTCTTTTGTTGTTCAGGCTGGCCCTGAGCTCACTATGTAGCCCAGGCAAGCCTCAATCTCAGCAATCCTCTTGCCTCCGCCTCCCGAGTGCTGGGATTATAGGTATGAGCCACCACGCCTGGCAATACATGTGTATATTTTTCTAAGAAGTTAGAACCATTGAAAAATTTAGACACTAATTCAGTGGAACTCTAAATATTAGTTTTTCAATATCTGCCACCTAAAGTTCTTAGTCTTTATTTCTCTCATTTTTGCAAAAAATTTACGATAAGCTGTATTTATTTGGTAAAAGTTACTGTCAAAGATACTAGAGTTCTTTTATAGTATAAAATTAGAATAACTTAGTTTCCATCGATTATAGTTCATTTGAAATAGTTTGAACTATAATATACAACTCTCAAAATCTCAAAAGTTGCTTTGTATGTTTTAAAGTACTTTATGCTTCAACTACATTTTGTATAGCACCATTGAAGCAGCAAATAATAAATATTTATTCAGTAGTAGCATGCTACACAAATGAGCACTTACATGTACTAGTTTAAAGTTAGCCTCAGATGATACCAACAAGGGGAAGACTGTTACTAGTCACTTTGAAATGCAGAAACTGAAGCACCAAGAGGTTAAGTTTTCCCCCAAAGAGATATAGCTAGTAAACAATAGACCTGGATGTGATACATATTTATGAACTATACCAAGGTATATCCATATTAAAGTAAGAACTTACTTCAAGTTATATTTTAAGAGAATTTTAATTGTACTTCTAAGGTGTAGTCTATTGAATTTTGATAAGCAGTAGTGGGACACTACAATGCTGCTATTTGTTTCCTTTGTAGTCCATTCATCAGTTACTCCCTCCCACTTACCGAGATGTTTGGCTGGAGTGGAGTGATGCAGAAAAGAAAAGGGAAGAATTAAATAAGATGGAAACCAATAAGCCACGTGACCTTTTTATTGCCAAACTTTTGAATAAGTTGAAACAGCAACAGCAACAACAGCATACTGAAAATAAGAGAGAAAACTCTGAAGATCTCGAGGAATCCTGGGAAAATTTAGTTTCTGATGAAGATTTTTGTGCTCTGTCTTTGGAATCATCAACTGTAGAAGATTTGGAACCTGTTAGAAATCTTTTTAGAAAGTTACAAAGTACACCTAAGTATCAGAGACTACTAAAGGAGAGACAACAGTTACCTGTGTTCAAACACAGGAATTCCATTGTGGAAACTCTTAAACGGCACCGAGTAGTGGTTGTGGCAGGTGAAACTGGGAGTGGTAAAAGTACTCAGGTGCCACATTTTCTGTTAGAAGATTTGCTTTTGAATGATTGGGGTACAAACAAATGTAACATTGTTTGTACTCAGCCCCGAAGGATCTCAGCAGTGAGTTTAGCCACCAGAGTGTGTGATGAACTGGGCTGTGAAAATGGACCTGGCGGAAGGGTAAGACACCGTTCAATTTCTCACTGAATGATGACATTACCCATCTTCGCTCTTGGGGTTCAAGTGGAGCCTATATACAAGTTTTGGTTGTTCATAAGCACTTTTCTTGTTTTCTTTCATAGTATATTATGCCACTTAACTTCATTGGAACAGGTTCATATGAAACAGTTCTGTCATTAAAATCTCATATAAAAGAAAGCTACATTAGTTTTATAACTCAGTGTTCAAATATACTATCTACTACATTGAACGTTGAAAGAAAATGGACAAATTCAAAATTTTATTATTTTATATCTCACGTATTTGCAAATCTTTTGTGTGGAATGTATTCCCAAAGATCTTCACTAATTCTTTTAATTGACCAGAATGGGAGAGCAATATAGGTTAATACACTAGACTTATTTTTCAAACTCTATTTTTTAAAAAGTGGAAGGCCTAGGGTTTTAGCTCAGTGGTGCTGTTCTTGCCTGGCAAGTGTGAGGTCCTGAGTTCAATTACCAGTACTGGAAAGAACAACACAGAAAAAAGTATTTAACCGTTAATTGTGCATTTTGTATACACAACACTGGACAAATCTTATCCAGGGTGACTGCAACATAGACGAATTCATTTAACCAATTAAATTGGTTAGAATTAAATACAATGAATTACAATTTTGTTCTTGATGAAGATGCTGTATAATATTTGTTTCTGGTAACATTAAAAAATTTTTTATTTAGCAAATTGGTTTTCCTCATGAAAAATAAGAGAAATGAAAGACAGTTTCTGCCCTATCAGAATTGACTTCAGGGATGAGAGAAAGTACAGTGGGAATGGATTGGACTTTAAGACTCCCATTAGCACCACTGCTGTGGCATCGTCTGCTTTTAGTGATGACAAGTTTCACAGGATGTTGGTATAAGAGCAGACCCAGTTACAGAAGCGGCTATAAAATTCTGTTCCTAAATACCTCTATTTTGCTCTAGAATAATTTAGTAAATTAATTCAGCATTTGATGTTTTTATTATATTAATAGTATGTGAAAACAGGTGAATATCTTTTTGCCTCAATACCTTGAAAAAAATGAAAGCTTGGGCCGGAGATTTAGCTCAGTGGTTCCGGCACCTGCCTCGCAAGCGCAAGGTCCTGAGTTCGATCCAGTAACCACATACAGTGCTGGGCGTGGTGACTCACACCCACCAACAATCAACCAGCAATCAGCACCACATACCACAGTGCCGGGCGTGGTGGCTTGCACCTGTAATCCCAGCACTCGGGAGGCAGAGACAGGAGGATTGCTGAGTTCCAGGCTTGCCTGGGCTACATAGTGAGCTCAGGGCTTCCTGAACTACAAAGCGAGACCCTGTCTCAAAAAAAAAAAAAATTACCAGTATCGGGCCAGAGATATAGCTCAGGGCTTCCAGCACCTGCCTAGCAAGTGCAAAGTCCCTGGCTCAATCCCCAGTAACCACACACAATAATACTGGGTGTGGTGACTCATGCCCATCAGCAATCAGTACCACGTACCACTGTGCCAGGTCTGGTGGCTCACGCCTGTAGTCCCAGCACTCAGGAGGGAGAAGCAGGAAGATTGCTGAGTTCAAGGGTGGTCTGCCTAAACGACAAAGCGAGACCCTGTCTATAAAATAAAATAGAATTACCAATATGGATTTTATAGTTTTCACTAAGGGATACCTCAGGAAAACACTTTGGATGCTATTGAAGCGCACTAAATAATTTACTTAGATTGCTCCATATTGTAACAAGATCAGCACCTGTGCTTCACTTTTTACACCTTATTTTCTAGATTACTTGTTAGACTCTACTCTTGGTTTTGTGTTCTTCCTTCAGAATTCTTTGTGTGGATATCAGATCCGGATGGAATCTCGAACTAGTGAATCTACCAGGTTGCTTTATTGTACAACAGGAGTTTTGCTAAGAAAACTTCAAGAAGATGGTCATCTAACTAATGTATCTCATGTTATTGTAGATGAGGTGAGTAGATTCTATAATTGAGTCCAAATAAGTTCTAAACATTTGAATTAAAATGATGTTACTTCTAGTACCAGTTAACATTTTCTTTGTACTAAATTCCAGATGATCTATATAAAATTACTTAATTTCCTCTAATGAATGCCTTGTTAATTGATATATTTTATAAATACTGTAATATTTGCCACATCCTTAATGCTAAGCAAGCACACACACAAATTCATTTAATCCATCCAGCAACCTCATGAAGTAGATGTTATCTTTACAGTTGAGGAAAGCAAAGTACATAGGGGTGAAATAGCCAGTATGTTCTGCATCTGAAAGTCTAATTCGAGGCATTCTGTGCTTTTTTACTGGTGTACTTCCTCTCAACTACTATAGTTAGGTATAAAGGATCTACTTTAATTCTTTTACAAGAGAGGGAAAATAAAAACTATTCTCTCCACTATACCTCTGATTATATCTGGTATATCTTTTGACATAGCTAATCAAGTTTGAATGCACACTTGAGTTATGCCTAGTTTCAGATTACAATTATTCTAAATGGCATACTAGCCTCATTTTGTAAATTAATTTGTATGTATATAATTTTTCAAGAAGAGATATGTAGCATTTCTATTAGAAATTATTAAAAATTTCTTGATGTTAAATTTTTTATCAGTGTTAATTCACTTAAGTTTACAAAGCAGAAGTGAAAAGCTTATTCTTTTGGGGTTTTTTTTGGAGACATGGTCTCGCCTTATAGTTCAGGCTAGCCCTGAGCTCACTATGTAGCCCAGTCAAGCCTCAAACTCAGCAATCCTCCTGTCTTTGCCTCCCGAGTGCTGGTATTACAGGCATGAAACACCATGCCCGGCACTGTGGTATGTGGTATTGATGGCTGGTGGGCATGAGTCACCACGCCCAACATTGTTTGTGGTTACTGGGATCGAACTCAGGACCTTTGGGCTTGTGAGGCAGGCACTGGAACCACTGAGCTAAATCTCCGGCCCAGCTTATTCATTTTAATTAATAGGCTAAATATAGATTATTACATTATTTTCCTGCTTTTGTTTAGGAAATACTAGACTGGAAAAATAAAATGTTAATAATTCATGTACATGTATTTAGTATGTCTATTTTATAATTCCCATCAGATATTTTACAAAAACATGATTTTTTTTTTTTTTTTGAGACAGGGTCTCGCTTTGTAGTTCAGGCTGGCTCTGAGCTCACTATGTAGCCCAGGCAAGCCTCGAACTCAGCGATCCACCTGTCTCTGCCTCCCGAGTGCTGGGATTACAGGCGTGAGCCACCACGCCTGGCACTGTGATATGTGGTATTGATTGCTGGTGGGCGTGAGTCTGCACGCCCAGCATTGTATGTGGTTACTGGGGATCGAACTCAGGACCTTGCACTTGCAAGGCAGGCCCCGGAACCACTGAGCTAACCCTCCAGCCCAAAAACATGATTTTTAAATAGCTTTATGTAATATATGCTTTGAATATTACATGATTTATTTAACCATTTTCTTGTGGGACAAGGTTAGGCAATTCATTATTTAATACTTTAATAGGCAAATAGTAGAAATTAATTTTTATGTAAGGAGTCTTTTTTTCCTTAGTAGGAGAATAAGTTGTACAGTTATCACTAACACGTTAAAAAGAAAGAGGCTGGAATGCTGCTTTAGCAGGCCCCACACCCCGTGAAGACTTCCCACACAGTATGCAGAGGAGAAGTATCATAATTGTGGCTTTACATGAACCAGACCTAGAGTCTAGTATCAAGGGTTGACATGAGCTGAAGTATTATAATTCTATTTCTAATGAGAAATTTTACTGCTAAGTAAATGCAAATGTTTATGTCAGCTACTCTGTTGTAAATTCTCCAATTTATTAGCAAGAAATTGCTTGGTAAATATAGATGTTAAATTTTCTGACCACACAGACCAAATAAATTTAATAGTTAATATATTTTTATTATCTCTATTTTATGTTCTTAGTTTTAATTCTCATCTATAATAATCAACCACCTATGTGATAAGGTTTCCCAGATCAGTATCATCTGTCAGGTGATCTCTTTCCTGACCTTCAGACATAAGTAGCCAACTTCCTACCAGATACTTTCAGTATTAGGAATTTTAGCGTTTCCAAAATTCAGCATCTCCCCTCTCTGCTTGGACCATATAACTTGCATCTCGTTCTCTCTTCTTAATCTCAGTGAATGATACCCACAAGCTGGTAAAATCACCAGAGTAAATCTGAAGAAAAAATGAATAGTTTAAGAAAGGCAAAATAAATATAACTAGCAATTTGGTTTAGGGGATGTGGAAAAAGAAATAAGAAAACTTTGATTTTTTGCTTTGGTGGTTTGACTACATAGTTGTGGAGGTCATTCACTGAAATTTGGAAGAAAGCCAAAAGAATGAGGAGGGAGGGGAAATTCTGAGTTTTGAAAATGATGTATTTGAAGTTTATGAGAGTAAAGGTGTCTAGTAGACAGTTGGAAAATTTGCTAGCGTTGCTTTAATTGCTGTAAAAGCCTCTCAGGAATTATTTTTTGACCTGCTCCATTTCTGACCTGGGCCGGTTCACCCCTCCTTAAGCAACCTGGTGGTCCTGGCTCCCAGGAGATCACCATATTGATACTGAACTTAGTGTGGACACCCGATGGGCATAGCGCACTGCAGCCCGGAACTCCTGGACTCAAGCGATTTTTCCACCTCAGCCTCCCAAGTAGCTAGAACTACAGGCGTGTGCCACCACGCCTGGCTCAGGAATTATTTTTTATTGGTTATTTATTGATTTATTTTGAGACAGTCTCACTGTGTACCACAGTTCAGGCTGGCCTTGAACTCACTGACCCCAGGCTGGGTGGTGGATGCTGTGTCGTCTCTTGAGTACTGGGATCACAGGGAGTCCCCCATGCCCAGATTAGCTTCTATTGAATTAAATTCTCCACATTATAGTCAGCTATTCTTTTTAAAATAAAACTTAAGACAATGCTATTTTCCTACTTTAAAATGTTTTAATCTATGCTAATAACTCCTTGGATCAGTAGGACAAAGTCTTAGTAGATTTGAGTGTCAATTATTTAATTCTCTTACTAGACCTTTTATATATATGATTAATTTTTATATTACTTTTGCATTAGGTTCATGAAAGAAGTGTCCAGTCAGATTTCCTACTAAGTATCTTAAAGGAAATTTTACAGAAACGTTCCGATCTACATTTAATTTTAATGAGTGCTACTGTCGACAGTGAAAAGTTTTCTACATATTTCACACACTGTCCTATTCTCAGAATTTCAGGAAGAAGTTACCCTGTTGAGGTAAGTTGTTAAAGTACATGTAAGAAGCTGCATTTATACCACTTCCCCAGAAAGTAGCTCCTTAAAATCTTAGCCCAGAACTATTCGTAGGATTCTACAAGTCAAGAGAGTACCTAGAAATGGCCATGCGAATCACATGCCTGGCACTACCTTGCCTAAGCATTGATGGTATGGAAAGGGAAGTTCTGACAGTAGCACTGAAGGATGCAGGACAAAAAACATGTTCATATTACATTTGTTATATCCAGATTGACAGAGGCTACTGGGCCATAAGGAGCTCCTTTTTCACTCATCCCCAACTGGAGGGCTTTCTTCAAAGCTTTGTCTCTTTTTTTTTTTTTTTTTTTTTTTTTTGAGACAGGGTCTCACTTTGTAGTTCAGGCTGGCCCTGAGCTCACTATGTAGCCCAGGCAAGCCTGGAACTCAGCATTCCTCCTGCCTCTGCCTCCCGAGTGCTGGGATTACAGGCGTGAGCCACCACACCCGGCTGTCTCTGTCTATTTTTAATGCTTTTTAATTTAGTATATTCTTTTAACCACTTATACATTAAAAAAAAGACTAATTTCTCCTAAGACTTTAGCAGCAGACCCATCTATGTCAACCAAGTTTTTCTCTTTCAAAAAATACTAAAAAGGTTTTTTTCCTCATAATCTTCTGAATTAGTTCAGTGACATTCAAAAATATTCTCTGTTCACTTTATAACAGTATTTACTGAAATGAATTTGGGTTTATCCATTTGTATGCCTCATTCTAGGTTTTTCATCTTGAAGATATAATAGAAGAAACAGGATTTGTACTTGAGAAAGACTCAGAATATTGTCAGAAATTTCTGGAGGAGGAAGAAGAAATAACCATTAATGTTACAAGCAAAGCTGGAGGAATAAAATATCAGGTAAAAAAAAAATAACAGTATGGGGCCGGAGAGTTGGCTCAGAGGTTCCGGCGCCTGCCTCGCAAGCGCAAGGTCCCAAGTTCAATCCCTGGAAACCACATACAATGCTGGGTGTGGAGACTCACGCCCACCAGCCATCAATACCACATACCACAGTGCCAGGCATGGTGGCTCACACCTGTAATCCCAGCACTCGGGAGGCAGAGACAGGAGGATTGCTGAGTTCCAGGCTTACCTGGGCTTTGGGCTCCATAGTGAGCTCAGGGCCAGCCTGAACTACAAAGCGAGACCCTGTCTCAAAAAAAAAAAAAAAAAACACTATGAATGTTATCCAGGGAATAATCTCCCACAAGAATTTTTTAGTATATGTGCTACTGAAGTGAGCACCACAAGAATGTTTTTAGATCATGTGGGTTTTTTAAAAAAATCATGGCTGCTTGGCATGGTGGTACCCAGCAATTGGGAGGCTGAGACAGGAGGATTGCTGGGAGTTTGAGGCCAGCCCAGGCTACGTAGTGAGTTGACGATCAGCCTGAACTACACAGTAAGACCGTGTCTCAAAAAAAAACAAAATAAAACAAACAAAAAAATCATACAGCTAACACAGTAGAGTTCAGTGTAATTTGAAGAGGAAACAGGAGCATAAACAAATTTAATGGAACATTTAAAAATCTTTGTTTCATACTCTATAATCCTAATTTATGATAATCTAATTATTTTCTTACCTATTCTGGGCCATTTAGATACACATATAAAGTCAAAGACCATATAAATGAGAAAGAACTTTTGTAATAGTTTAATAATAATTTTATTGTAGAGTAAGTCTGTAGTGATTTTCTCTGTAGTGTCATTACCATAGAAGGTTAAGAGGTGATCTAGAATTTCTTCTTTTTTTTTGAGACAGGGTCTCGCTTTATAGTTCGGCCTGGCTCTGAGCTCACTATGTAGCCCAAGCAAGCCTCGAACTCAGCAATCCTCCTGTCTCTGCCTCCCAAGTGCTGGGATTACAGGCATGAGCCACCACGCCCGGCACTGTGGTATGTGGTATTGATTGCTGGTGGGCATGAGTCTCCACGCCCAGCATTGTATGTGGTTTCCAGGGATTGAACTCAGGACCTTGCGCTTGTGAGTCAGGCGCCAGAACCACTGAGCTAATCCTCTGGCCCCTAGAATTTCTTTTTTTTAAGGCAAGGTTTTGCTATGTAGTTCAGGTTGGCCTTAAATTTAGAGACCCTCCTGCCACAGCCTCATAATATTTTGGTTTTGGTCAGCTTTTGCTTGTTTGGTTTTTGTTTTTCTTTTTGAGACAGGGTCTCGCTTTGTAGTTCAGGCTGGCTCTGAGCTCACTATGTAGTCCAGGCAAGCCTCGAACTCAGCAGTCCTCCTGCCTCTGCCTCCCAAGTGCTGGGATTACAGGCACGAGCCACCATGCCCGGCATTGTGGTATGTGGTACTGATTGCTGGTGGGCATGAGTCACCACGCCCGGTATTGTTGTATCTGGTTACCAGGGATTGAACCAGGGACCTTGCATTTGCTAGGCAGTTGCTGGAATCACTGAATTAAATCTCTGGCCCTTATTTGGTTTCTTTTAGGAATATGTGCCACTTCAGACAGGAGCAGGTGCTGATTTAAATCCATTTTACCAAAAGTATAGCAGTCGTACTCAGCATGCTATTCTCTACATGAATCCTCATAAAATCAACCTGGATCTCATTTTGGAACTTCTTGTATATTTAGGTATATTTCCATTTTTAATATATGTCTAATTGATAAAGGATTTCTAGTAACTGGAAGTGTTTAATATTATTTTTTTCAATTTTAGACAAAAGTCCTCAATTCAGGAATATTGAAGGAGCAGTATTGATCTTTTTACCAGGCCTTGCTCATATTCAACAGTTATATGATCTCCTGTCAAATGATAGAAGATTTTATTCTGAACGGTAACTACAAGTCTTTGATAACTCTAACTCTCATTCACAGTCTTCAGAGTCTTTCTACCTTTATTTAAAATTTTCAGTGGTATAGAGTGGTTTTCTGTTTTTTTAACATTTCTGTTATACCATTTTATGAAGTAAAAAATTTTAGGTACTATGCCGGGCGTGGTGGCTCACGCCTGTAATCCCAACACTCGGGAGGCAGAGGTAGGAGGATTGCTGAGTTCGAGGCTTGCCTGGACTACATAGTGAGCTCAGAGCCAGCCTGAACTACAAAGCGAGACCCTGTCTCAAAAAAGAAAAACAAAAATTTTAGGTACTATATCTGCATGTTCTTTCCCTCAGTATGATTAAGCAGAAGCTTGGCCTGGTTGCTCACACCTATTAATCTCAGCATTTAGAAAGGATCGCAAGCTCAGGTCCTATCTGGGCACCTTAAAGAGACCAGGTCTCAAAACAAAAATAAAATAAAAAGGGCTAGGTTTACATAGCGCAGTGGTAGAGCAGGGAGAATCTTATGGCTAAGCATAAAGTGGTGACTTCCTCCTCCCTAAACACATTGAATCTCATAAAACCCCAACAAGGTTACAAGTTATCATCTATACATTAAGTCAACTATTTGACTATATCTGAACTATAGTTTATTAATTATAGCTTATTAATGTTGTCATGATTATCCCATTAATATCTGAGTATTTAAAAAAATTTTAAACCCTAGGTTTCACATTCAGGTTCAGTATTCCCACAAAAAGTCAAAATTCAATGTGCTCCAAAATTAGAAACACTTTTCAGAAAGGGGATACTCTATATTTTAGATTCAGATTCCACATATTAATTTTTTTCTCTGTTAGGGGTATATGGGGTTTTTACTAAACTCTTCTGTGAATTTGTTTTTAAATATTTCATAATAAAAACTTTAAACTTGCTTTCTATGTACAAATAAATTTTGTTATTCTTTGCAGTGTCTTCTAAAGAGAAACTCTTGCTAAGAACTATGATTTTAACTTTCAGATATAAAGTGATAGCTCTGCATTCTATTCTTTCAACTCAAGATCAAGCTGCAGCGTTCACACTTCCTCCTCCAGGTGTCAGGAAGGTAAAAATTCATTCCTGAGTTTTTCATGAAATAAATACTATATGAAACATGGAAGGGGCCGGAGATTTAGCTCAGTGGTTCCAGCGCCTGCCTCGCAAACGCAAGGTCCTGAGTTCGATCCCAGTAACCACATACAATGCTGGGCATGGTGACTCACGCCCACCGGCAATCAATACCACATACCACAGTGCCAGGCGTGGTTGCTCACGCCTGTCATCCCAGCACTCGGGAGGCAGAGGGAGGAGGATTACTGAGTTCGAGGCTTGCCTGGGCTACATAGTGAGCTCAGGGCCAGCCTGAACTACAAAGCAAGACCCTGTCTCAAAAAAAAAAAAAAAAAAATGGCAGATTCCACATTGCTGTGTAGCTTAACATAGATGTGAGCCCAGTGTTAAAATTTAAATGTTTTCATATTTATATTATGTGATAGTCAAAGGTTAGACTTCTTAGGGGAGTAGTTATTGAAAAATATGGCATGATTTTTGCTTGTTAAAAAACAAAACAAAAAAAATTACTACTTTTTTCCAAAAAGTATTGTGAAGGAAGTTGGATATCTGGAGGTATTTGAGTGCTGGGAGGATTCTTGTTCTCAAAGCAATGTATTGCTAATTATTTCACAGTACATAGACCATTGGGTTCTGGAACTTTTCTAAGTATTTTAATTGTATTTTCTGTTCAGGATTCAAGTGAAGAGATACTTAGTACAGAAGAAAGAAATAGCACAATATAGGAAATGTAGGAATACTGAGCCTTTAGAAAAAGCCCTGACTATAGATCAGGAAACCTGGTTTCTAGTCTCAACTGCTAACATCTGTACAACCTTTGGCACCTGTTCAACCTCACTTTTCTCCTCTTCAAATGGGGTTTAATTAAGCTGATGTTTTTCTAATGGACCTTTGTGATCTCCAAAGATCCTGATACTATGCTTTGTTGTGCTTCCGTTAGGTTTGTTTTCCTTTACTTCTTTAGAAATGAATTCTACCATTTAACAAAAAGAAGGAAAAAAAGAAAAAGTTAAACACTACTGAAGTAGAATTATCACGTAGGTCTCATCCAGCTCTTAATAATCTGTGTTTTGTTTTGTAGAATAAATAGTAAGAAAAGCTATTATTCAGTATTGAAATACAGCAGTGTTTACTCGAGTTGACCTAGAATTTCCTCACTGTCTCCAGGGATTCAACAATATAAAAAGTGTAGCAGGTTCACTATCAATTATCACCATTAAGAATTTTAGACACAGACCTAAGAAATCATATATTTCTATCTCCTGATGTGTAACTGAGGTAATTGAGCCTGAGAGGTAAAGTGATTTATCCAATTTAAGAAATAATAGCCAGGAGAGCAACCCAACTAGTTCCCCATAATGTGCTATATATATATATATATTTTAATTTATGAGAAGTTTGCTGACCTGTCTTCATTCTCAGACATAGTTTTCCATCCTACTTTTAGAATTTTTAAGATGACTAATAGTGGAAATATTATTGTAATAAAAATCTAACTTCAATCTGTTTAACAAGTTGAGAAGGTGAAATTTAGAGCAAATTAAAATTATGCAGTAATGTGTAAATTTTGTGAAGAAAATTAAAATTGACTTTTAAAAATGAATCAGCTCAAAGTAAATATCCAGAGGTATATGATGGTTTATTGCTGGAAGCTGTATAAATGTTTCAGCTTTTTGTTTCTTTTCAGATTGTTCTAGCAACAAATATTGCAGAGACAGGTATCACTATTCCAGATGTTGTATTTGTGATTGATACTGGAAGAACAAAAGAAAATAAGTAAGTCTGAGTTTACCAAATCAAAACACTTTTCACCTGGGAATTTTGGGGCTCTTGAAATCTTAGGAAAAATTATAGAATCATATAGGGAAATGCTCCAAATTCTTTAATTCTTCCCAAAGCAGAAAGCTTTAGTAAAATGGTGTGAGAAGCTATTATGTCCTAGAACAAACATCACAATCTTATTTCATGAGTTTCACTGTAAGAAATCCCAGAAAACTATAACTTAGAAAAGTGCATACACTTTCAGGTTTTTTTATGTTCCTGAAACAAGTTGCTTAATGGATTATTTATGAGATTATAATAAAATAGCATAGGCTGTGGGGTCAGAGCTAGGTTTCAATTTCTGATCTATAAGCTTGAGTAAAATACAACCTTTTTAATCATTTGGTTCCTTGTATGTAAATGGGAAAATGTAATTTTCCTAATTGAAAGTACCTAATGTAGTAACTAGAACATAACAAGTAACCTCAACTGAACCTCCAACAAAAAGATTACCCTTTATGTTGCATAAATAGGAGGGGCCACCTATACACTATTTAAAAATCCATGTACATTATTCCTAATGTTAATACACCAGCATCTGAAAAAAGAATATTAGTATCCAGTTGCAGGTGATTTATTGATTGTACCTTTACAGAAAACATTTTCAGGATTTATTTGTATCTTGTTAAAGCTATGTTGAATATTCCTTGATCAGATTACTTTGAGATAGGTTAAATTAAACAGCATTTTTTTCCTTGTGCAATAGCTTTTAATTTGGTAGTGTGAGAGTTCGTATGGAATGTTTGCTAAATTATTTCAATAGGAAATGTGACACGAGAAATGTTTGCCCTCAGTAGTAATGGGCCTAAGTTCATCTTAATTTTAAGAGTTAAATATTTTTAGCTTTTTTGCAATTTTGGTGTAAATAATCTACATATGCTTTGCTGAAACATTTCTTCAGGTATCATGAAAGCAGTCAGATGAGTTCTTTAGTGGAGACATTTATCAGTAAAGCCAGTGCTCTACAACGCCAGGGGAGAGCTGGCAGGGTCAGAGATGGCTTCTGTTTCCGAATGTACACAAGAGAAAGGTATGGCAGAACTCGGAAATTTGTCAAGACACTGATCAGTACTAGATGGCATTCCTGACAAGGTATTATTTTCTTTTTCAGATTTGAAAGCTTTATGGACTATTCTGTTCCTGAAATCTTGCGTGTACCCCTGGAGGAATTATGTCTTCATATTATGGTAGGCTTAAAGGAATGCAAGTAACTTTTTTGTTCCTATTTCTTTTTTAGAAAAAAAAAAGCAGAAGATGTAAACTTAATCTGTACTTTGTTTTAGTTTTGTTTGGTGTTTTATTTTGTTTTGTTTGAGACAGGGTCTCACTTTGTAGTTCAGGCTGGCCCTGAGCTCATTATGTAGCCCAGGCAAGCCTCGAACTCAACAATCCTGCCTCTGCCTCCTGAGTGCTGGGATTACAGACGTGAACCAGCATGCCCAATATTGTGGTATGTGGTGCCAGGGATTGAACTCAGGACCTTGCACTTGCGAGGTAGACACTAGAACCACTGAGCTAAATCCCTGGCCCTGTACTTCATGTTGATGTGGATTTTTAAATATTTAACTCTTCGGAATAGGCCCCTCCCCTTTTATAAGTATATCCATTGTGCTTTGTGCTATAAACCCTTGAAAAATTAAAGTACACTCTCATAACTTAGATCAGTAGTTCTCAACTAGATGTAGTATTGCCTGTCAGGAGACAGGCAGCATTGTCTGGAGACATTTTAGTTACATTTGGGCAAGGGGTAAGTGCTGCTGCTGGCATTGAGTTGGTAGAGATGAGGTATGCTGCTGAACATCTGACAGAACACACTGAAAACAGAATTATCCAGCCCAGAATATGAGCGATGCTGAGGTTGAAAAACCACGATGTAGACCACAGATTTCCTAAACGAACAGATTTTGTAACCTTCTGTTCCTAGGTTTTTGACTGTATAAAAATCAATAATGAAGACCCTAAGAAATAAGGACAGAAAGATCTCACCATCATGCCCGCCTCCGTCCCCAAACATGTACATGCCCTCTCTCTCCTCACGCCGCTTTACTAGGGTGGCCTTACACATTTACTGTCTTAGTGCAAGATCTTACTGAATCCAAAAGTAGTTCTAGTACTGCCTTTTGGGGCAGTGTTACTTCTTTCTGATCACATACCAGGTTCTTTCACTCTTTTTCATCATGTAGAAATGTAACCTTGGTTCTCCAGAGGATTTCCTTTCCAAAGCTTTGGATCCTCCTCAGCTTCAAGTAATCAGCAATGCAATGAATTTACTCCGAAAAATTGGAGCTTGTGAACTGAATGAGCCTAAACTCACTCCGCTGGGCCAACACCTTGCAGCTTTACCCGTGAATGTTAAAATTGGGAAGATGCTTATTTTTGGTGCCATATTTGGCTGCCTGGACCCAGTGGTAAGTGAAATGCTGCTGCTGCTTCACTTTCAATATCATTTGCCTAGGGAATTATTTAAGTTGGGAAGCAATTTTTATTTGTAATTTAAAATCTTTAACTAAATAGAATGGCTGTACTAACATTAACACCTAAGGGACCTGAATACTTGATGAGGGTTTTTTAATATATATTTAAGTCTTTTATATTTATATACTTGGAAATCTATTCACCCATTTACTTAAGGATACTATAGGTACTGTTTAGTGTTGGGCTTATCAGACTTTTGCTATCAACCAACCAATCCACTTGAAACATTTTTATAATAAATATGTAGGTAGCTAATTCTTAAGGATTTTGTGGTTTTAGTTTCCTTTTTTTTTTTTTGCTTTTAAGACAGAGTCTTGCTTTGTAGTTCAGGCTGGCCCTGAGCTCACTATGGTGCCCAGGCAAGCTGCCGCGAACTCAGCAATCCTCCTGTCTCTGCCTCCCAAGTGCTGGGATGACAGGCGTGAGCCACCACATCCAGCATTGTGGTATGCGGTATTGATTGTCGGTGGGCGTGTCTCCATACCCAGCATTATATGTGGTTACTGGGGATCAAACTCAGGACCTTGTGCTTGCGAGGCAGGCACCGGAACCACTGAGCTAACCCTCCGGCCCAGTTTCCTGTTTCTTTAAGAGAGGGCCTTGCTGTAGTTGAGGCTGGCCTTGAGCTTGCTGTAATCCAGCTGGCCTCAAACACAAGGCACCCTTCTTCCTCTGCTTCCTAAGTGCTTAGATTACAGGCTTATGCCACCACACCTTGCCTTAAGAAAATTTTAATATACCACAGACTTTAAGAAGTTGAATGAAAAACTTTGTCACTTTTATCTAGGTTCATTCTCTGACCCAATAATATGAGAGTGTTCTTTTCTCAGATTATCTGAGCATTAACACATTTCTTACATCTGCCTTATTTCTGGACACATATTCCTATAATGCCATTCCATTTTTCCAATTTTATCCAGCAATGGCCTGTTACTCTAGTCCCCATTAAACCTATCCGTAGAATGCCTATCATGCATGAGGCCCTCAATTTGATCCACAGTGATGCAGAAAAAGGAAAAGAAACAGATACCCACCAAAATTGTGACAAGTTCAGAACACTGTCTGCCATTGTAGTTTATGTGAAAGTTGTAACAAGTAGGTGATTGTCTGTCTTGCAGTAGTCAATGGAAAGGCAGCTGTCTAGGAGTCAAGAGTATCTACTTAAACAAAAATGTCAGTATGACTGATCAGCTTTCAGTGTATACTGTTTGTTTTTTGAGGTAGAGTCTCGATGTGTAGTTCATAGCAAATTTACTATGCAGTCCAGGATGGCCTCCAGCTCGTCACAATCTTCCTGCCTCAGCCTCTAGGTGCTAGGATTACAAACATAAACCACTAAGCCCAGCTTTCAGTGTATACTTCTAATGAAAAATTGTTATTTATGAATAGGCAACACTGGCAGCAGTTATGACGGAGAAGTCTCCTTTTGTCACACCAATTGGTCGAAAAGATGAAGCAGATCTTGCAAAATCAGCTTTGGCTATAGCAGATTCAGACCACCTTACGATCTACAATGCATATCTAGGGTAAAGAAATAATCTGGGTATTATCAATAAGCCATTAACCTGAGGTTATTTACTTAAAAATATTATCTTTGTCATTAAAATGATACATTTAAGGTTTAAATATTTTTTCCACCTCTCAAGATATAATTATGTTAAAGATTCAGTTATGTGCTCCATAGGAACTGTATACTGACATTATATGTATGTATTTCTAGTATTAAAAGTAGTTTAATAATTGTTATTCATAAAGGGAAAAGTGTATTACAATTAAAATTCTTATATAATATAGCTGCTATAACAAGCAAGACCCTTTCTCTTCAAGGGATTACCATCTCTGAAAAAAAGAGCTTGGAAAGAGAATATGGTGAACTTGATTCATTAATTAATATTTTGTTTATTTTTTAACATTTTGTTTAGATGGAAGAAAGCACAACAAGAAGGAGGCTATCGTTCTGAAATCACATACTGTCGGAGGAACTTTCTTAATAGAACATCACTGTTAACTCTAGAGGTAATCCTTAATACACTTCTCTAATTTGATCAGATGGATAATAGGTTTATTTTTTAAAAAAAAGAATGCCAGGCCGGAGGGTTAGCTCAGTGGTTCCGGCGCCTGTCTCACAAGCGTAAGGACCTGAGTTCGATCCCCGGTTACCACATATAATGCTGGGCGTGGTGGCTCACGCCTGTCATCCCAGCACTCGGGAGGCAGAGACAGGAGGATTGCTGAGTTCGCGGCGGCTTGCCTGGGCACCATAGTGAGCTCAGGGCCAGCCTGAAC
>PVIC010008137.1:0-48977 GCA_004025085.1 Thryonomys swinderianus
GGATTGAACTCAGATCCTTGTGCTTCCAAAGTAGGTGCAGTACCACTTGAGCTAAATCCCTAGCCCTGTTTTACTTTATTAGTACATGTCTGTAGTATATAATGTTTTCATTCCTTCAGAGAATGTAACTCCCACATCTTAATTCTTTCCCCCCCCTTCTCTCTCCTCCTTCCTCCTATCTCTTGATCCCCTTCCTTTTTTTTGTACATTTCTAATACATAATGTTTGCATTGCTCCTATGGAGTTAACACATAACATATCACTGTTCCTTTTTTTATCCTTATCCCTTCCCTCCCTCCTACTCCTTCCATCTCTCGATCACTCTCCCCTTTGAGAACAATCTCCCTACTTCCTATTATTATACATATATTTATATTTATATAAAATGTTATATATATTTTTTTGCAGTAGCAGGGATTGAACTCAGGACCTTGTGCTTGCCAGGAGTGGTGTCACTGAGCTAAATCCCTGGCTCCTATTATCTGTCTTTTATTTTGCTTTTTATTTTTATTCTGGGTTGCTTGTATAAGAGAACAACATGATATTTAGGCTTGTGTGTCTGATTTACTTCACCTAACATTACGGTCTCAAGTGCATCCATTTTCCTACATTTGACTTAAGTTCTATCTTTATGGCAGAGTAGTACTCCATGGTAGGAAAACACCACATTTTCTTTATCATTTATCTGTTGATATACATGTGCACTGCTTCCAAGATTTATCTATTATGAACTAAGGCCTCACATATTTTTTAAACTGTGTGTTTTAAAGTGGTTATGGTGGCATCACCTACTTGGCAAAGTTGGCCAGGTTCTGAATGACCTTGGCAATAAGAGTTAGTGTCCGAGACGTACGGTCATCAGGATACTCCTGCATAAGGTTGAAAAGACTGGGAGACATAATGGCTGGGCAAAGAAAACGGAGAAACAACGAGGCACTAATGAGCCGCTCACTGATGTCTTGCTTGCCTCGATTCAGGCACTGCTGTTTCCAGGATGCAAATACTTCTTTCAACTCACGTGGGAAAACACTGGAGAAGGAAAAAAGACACTAAAACCTCTAAAGATAAAAGTAGCGTAACATACAAAAGCACAACTGATATCACTCTGACTCAGCAAACCTCTGCTCTAAAGCCAAGCGAAGAGGACTTTGTAGGTACCTAGGGAGGACGTTCTGCTCAGTTCCTGCCTGAGGGTTGGTGGAAAATTCACAGGAGGCCAGATGGAGACTGGAAACTGAAAGCTATAAAACCCTGGATTAGTATAAATTTAGTTTTGCAAAGTAGGAAAATGGTATGAGGCTCCTGACTAAACCATCTGGTTTAATATAGCTCACCATAATCTTTCTAAAAACTGCTCATAAAAAAAATCTTCCAAGGGCCAGGGATTTAGCTCAGGGGTTCCAGCACCTGCCTAGCAAGTGCAAAGTCCTGAGTGCGATCCCTGGTAACCATATATCACAATGCCAGGCATGGTGACTCACGCCTATAATCCCAGCAATCAGTACCACATACCATAGTGCTGGGCATGGAGGCTCAGCCTGTAATCCCAGCACTCAGAAGGCAGAGGCAGGAGAATTGCTGTGAGTTCAAGATTAGCCTGGGCCACATAGTGAGCTCAGGGCCAGCCTGAACTACAAAGTGAAACTCTGTCTCAAAAAAAAACAAAAACAAAAACAAAAAAACCCCAAAAAACTTCCAAAATCTCACCAACTGCTGAGGACCAATGATCAAAATTCATCAACCAGGGACAGGGATTTAGCCCAGTGGTTCCAGTGTCTGCTCGTCAAGCTCAAGGCCCTGAGTTTGATCCCTAGTAACCACATACCCCAATGCTGGGTATGGTGGCTCATAGAGGCAGGAAGATTGCTGAGAGTTCCAGGCTTGCCTGGGCTACATAGTGAACTCAGGGCCAGCCTGAACTACAAAGCAAGACCCTGTCTCAAAAAACTAAACAAAACAAAAACTAAAAAAAAAAAAAAAATCATGAACCAGTAAATATTGTAGAAAGCTAGAAAAATACTTTTGAATATTACAGGACGCATTACTAACACTATGGGAAAGATTATGTAGATGTTAATTTGGAAGTACTTTTGCCTAGAATGGATATTTAGACAATTATATTCAATTTTTCCCCTAAGTCTTTCCTTTGAGGACAGTCAATATTTATGCAGAAAAACATCAGTTTCATAATCAAGGGTTCACTGTGGACACTAGTGTACCAGTAAGAGTTGATGATCTTGCAGAAAGCCAGCTCACAGCACATTTTTAGATTGCTCTGATGGTCTATGAGTTCACTAGATGAACATTTGCTGGGATCAACTTCACAGTTCTCATCTGATTCATACAAAGCTTTGATGAACTCCCCTATGTGAAGAGAGAAGATGACAAGTGGTATAACTATAAACAGTGTCTTCCTGAATACAATAAAAGGATTTTGGATTTCTATCCTAAAATGTATAATGGTGAACTTCTTTTTCAGACTTCACAGAGATGACAAAAGACTGCTTATAAAGGATCACTGTTTAGGGACCTTTAGTCACCATATCCTATAATATCATGTTTATTTTCTTTACTTTGGAAATAGAATAACAATAATCACTAACACCATCATTACAATATTTATAAAACTAGTAAAGACAACTTCAAACAATGTAGTATCTTTTATCAGAAACTATAAACATTTAATTAGAATGTATTTATAATTTGCTAAAAGATTCTACTGGAATATTATTATGACTACTTTAGTAAAACTTGTTTTGATAGCTCTCTAAATAAGGTGTTAGGAGCTAACATTGATGCCAAACAGAGATACATGTACAGCTCTGCTGGCTTACCTCTTGTAATGGAGACAATCATTTAATCTAGTTCAAAATTACAGCAGATCTCTTTATATTTTCCCTAAATTCTTTCCAAGAGAAATTTAGCTTAGCAGCTTTGTTAATATACACTATTCCCTTTAAACCCTTAACCATTTATTCCGAGTATCATTTGGGTAGCACCTTTTTTTCATACGGACTATCCTAAGTGTTGCTTAGGTACGTGTCACTTCAACTAGTTGATTTTTGCTTTTACATTCCCTGTTTTGTTATCTTATAAAAGTTAATGAAAATGTGCAAGTTTTGGTCATCCTACATTTAAATAATAGGACTGGTAAGGAGATGTCCAATATTTCCTGAAAGAGCAAATCACTGTCATACCTGTTTATCCCCTACTACACATCACACCTTACATGTCTTCTAATGCTCCATGTTTCATACTGTTTTTGTGCTTATTTGTTCATATGTCTGTCTCATTTCCAAGATGAATATCCTTGGTGGGTAGGTAAGAACCAGGTTTTTATCATGTTTAAATTTCTATCCCCTTGTATGGCCCTCATCACAATAAATATTGATCAGAGATGACAGTATGTAGTTTGCCCTCATCACAATAAATATTGATCAGAGATGACAGTATGTAGTTTTGCTTTTTTATGAGTCTTGATTAACATGGAGTGGTTCTGTCAAATATCTGTTTAGATCTAGTTATGTTACTGGAAATCCAGGCTAGTTACAACAGTTTATGAAGGTGAGCAATATTTTCTACAAAATTAAGTAGCAGTAGAAATATGAAACTTTTTTTTTTTTAAACCAAAATGGTTAGCACTGGGGGAAAGGAAAGCTTTTAAAAACAGCTGACAGAGGATGGGAACTGATAACTTGGAAGAAACATGCTTGGAGAAGCAGAAAGCAACATGGTACATAGAGAAGAAGGTGGTGCATAGAAAAAAGTAAAGTCTTTAGAGCCAACAAGAGGTATAATGTCCTGGATCCAACCACTTAACTGACTTTGGGCCCTTAAAAAGTCACTTAACTAGTTCAAGCTTCAGTTACCTTATTTGTAAACATGTTAGTAATATCCATCTTATAGAATTGTGGTGAGGATCAGAAATAATGCACAGAAAGTGTTTCATGGGGCTGGAGATTTAGCTCAGTGGTTCTGGCGCCTGCCTAGCAAGTGCAAGGTCCTGAGTTTGATGCCTGTAACCACATACAACAATACTGGGCATGGTGATACACGCCCACCAGCAATCAGTACCACATACCACAGTGCTGAGTGTGGTGGCTCAAACCTGTAATCCCAGCACTCGCAAGGCAGAGGCAGGAGGATTGCTGAGTTGGAGGTTTGCCTGGGCTACAGAGTGAGCTCAGGGTCAGCCTGAACTACAAAGCAAGACCCTGCTTCAAAAGAAAAAAAAAGTGTTTCATACAGTTCATATAGCAAAGGACTCCATCTGAAAGTATTACAGTGAATAAATTATGCTACTTTTCGATGATTTTTCATAAAGTGAAACAGCCGTAACTAGTAAAACTTAAAGAAGTTGACAATTTTCAAAGTATAAATATTCAATATTTTCTCCGTGTCTCCTATGCTATGTACCCCCATATAATCTATCTCATTTAAAACTGAGCAATTATTGTCAAATATCTCATAAGTGACCAAAACCTAAATTTCCTTCATAAGTATTCCATTTTGTGAGTTCCTTTAGGTTATACATATTCTAGGGAAGTAAAACTAATGTTAATGGGTAACATTAATAATAAAATAACTCCAGTGTTCAGCAAAATAACTCCTAGGCATAGAAATAAATTGTCCACAGTGCCAACACTATACTGTCTGAAGTTTTTTTTTTTTGATTATAAGAGAAAATCTTCTACAGCTTAAAATACTATTTTCATTTTTGAAATTATAATCTATGTCTGGTGAGTTGGAATGTACCACATTACAAGGTAAAGCTTGCATAGATATGTACCTGATTTTTTTTTTTTTTTTTTTGCTTTTGAGACAGGGTCTCGCTTTGTAGTTCAGGCTGGCCCTGAGCTCACTATGGTGCCCTGGCAAGCTGCCGTGAACTCAGCAATCCTCCTGTCTCTGCCTCCCGAGTGCTGGGATTACAGGCGTGAGCCACCATGTCCGGCATTGTGGTATGCAGTGTTGATTGTTGGTGGGCGTGTCTCCACGCCCAGCAGTATATGTGGTTACTGGGGATCGAACTCAGGTCCTTGCGCTTGCGAGGCAGGCGCCGGAACTACTGAGCTAACCCTCCGACCCTACCTGAAGATATTTACTCGATTCACATTAAGATGTATTAAAACCCGTTTGAGTTTGCTTCCTTGTTTCTGAAGATAATCAAGGCCAAAGGAATCTTTATTATATTGTTTAAATATAAGTTTATGCCTAGAATCTCCTATGTTTTATGTATGTTATTAACTCATTGCTTAGCATAAAAATTTCAGGTATGGAAGGAAATGTACCTCTATCACTAAGAGTGGAAATCAGGGCTTCAGAGAAACATCTTTTCTGTATCCCACAGATGCTGTTTTTTTGTGTGTTCAAAGGTTACTGACAAAAAATCTGACTTCAATTAGATAGGTAGAGAGGACTAAAAGATAAAGATTTAACATAAATATGCAGACTCTGGGTAGTAAAGAGTAATTTTTTTCAAGATAAATGATGGTAGGCTAAGAAGCAAGATGATATTATACAATACGGTAACTTAAAATCAATCTCTTGGAGAATTCTTTGAGCAGTCTAGAAATAGCATCTATTTTTTGCCCACGGTATAGGAAGTGTGGCATAATTTTAATAGGAAGAAGACACACCACCTGGCCCTGCTCTTACATTACAAATATGTTAACAGAATTTTCTGAGGTTATTTGAATTTCTTCCCATGTTCACTGAATTTAATTTTCCTGCCTCAGTGGGCCAATCAGCTATTAAATTTACTGTTATATCAAAGAACTTGTGTCCACTTTTCATTTTGAAAACCTCATTCAGTAACACTGTTTAGCACACTGATTTTTAGAATGTGAATATGTGACTTTAAAGATGTAGGTAGTCAACAAATATTCACCTCTACACCCAGGGAACAAAGAGTCTGAGATGCTTCTTTGATGCCTTCTATAACATGAATCATTAAAACAAACCACGACACATAATTTACAACTGTAAAAAGCTCTTTATGTAAATGACACTAACAACCTTACCATAGCGAGACTATATTATATGAACATACGGTCTTATTTCTTGACCAGTCGTTCATTTTGTATTCCTTACAAAGTGATTCTTTTCCTTCTGATACTAAAGTATTAATTTTAATTAAAGGCCACAAGTGACCTTTAAGTTGCCAAATGCAATAGTCATTTTTTTCTTGACCTTCTGTCACCTCTCCCCTCTTTCTTCTTTCTTGGTGTTAGGGATCAAATCCAGGGCCCCATACATGCTAAACAGATATTCTACTACTGAGCTGTACCTGCAATCCCTCTGCCTTAATAATATCTGGGTATAAGACCCAGATAACTGGAATTCCTAATTTTCTTTCATTTTTGCATTTTCTCTCTGATTCCTCTTCTTTCTCTACCAAAAACCCAGGTACACTGAGAGATGTCTTCGGCTCTTTCGTTTCTGCTCTGGAAACCCCACTGCTTCAGTTAACTGCCTCATATGGGTTGTTAGTCATAGATATTTAAAGCCAACTAGACAGAAGTCTTGGTTAACTTTCCCATCTAAAACCACTGAAATATCCTGCTAGTATTTCAAATTGAACATAAGTGGAGTGGAAGTGTCATTCCCCCCCCCCTTTTTTTTTTTTTTTTGAGACAGGGTCTCACTTTGTAGTTCAGGCTGGCCCTGAGCTCACTATGTAGCCCAGGCAAGCCTCGAACTCAGCAATCCTCCTGTTTTTGCCTCCCGAGTGCTGGGATTACAGGCGTGAGCCACCACGCCCGGCTCATTTCCCCTTTTTAAAGCCTGTTTTTATTATTTCTATTTGTCAAGAATGCCATCATCTTCCTAGTCATTCACAGAGACCCAGAATTCTCTGTAATATCTGGTCTCTCCTACTTTGCCAAACTGAAGATGCCAAGTTCTGCCTGTTCAATTGTAACATTTTTTTTTTGTTCATCTTTTTCTCTATTCTTATCTGGAGGGACTGCCTCATTCAGAGTCTCATTATTTCTTGCCTTCCTCATTACATAGCTTTTACATTAATTTCACTGAAAACACTGAACTCAGAACTTCAGTGGCTTTTCAATGATTACTGTAAAATCTAATCCTTATTCAGGCTTTTAAAATATTAGTTCTAATTATTTCCTAGATTTTTCATTGTAATTCACTTATTTCTTTTGTATTCTTTTTCTGCTAAAAGGTTTTGTTCCATACATATTCTGCCTTTTAAGTGGCCCTCCCACTGCCTTTGCCCAATGTCAGTTTTATTATTACCTTTCTACTCTTCAGGCTATACATACCACACAAGCACATTTCAACAGGAAATTCTGTTAGTCCATCAAGTTGGAATTAATTTTTTTTTTTTTTGCTTTTGAGACAGGGTCTCGCTTTGTAGTTCAGGCTGGCCCTGAGCTCACTATGGTGCCCAGGCAAGCCGCCGCGAAGTCAGCAATCCTCCTGTCTCTGCCTCCCGAGTGCTGGGATTACAGGCGTGAGCCACCAGGTCCGGCATCGTGGTATGCGGTGTTGATTGTTGGTGGGCGTGTCTCCACGCCCAGCATTATATGTGGTTACCGGGCTCGAACTCAGGACCTTGCGCTTGCGAGGCAGGCGCCGGAACCACTGAGCTAACCCTCCGGCCCTGGAATTAATTTTTAAAAATTCTTTGAGAAAACACAAGATTTACCTTTCTTAGTTATAGGGATAAACTCCTAATTCCTTAAACTGTAAATTCCAGACAAAAAATACAGACAAAAAAAAATCTCTGTAGTCATTCAACATACCTTTACATTCTACTTGATAACTACATGTGATTGTTAAGCATTAAAAATATGGCTGGTGGGCCGGAGGGTTAGCTCAGTGGTTCCGGCGCCTGCCTTGCAAGTAACAAGGTCCTGAGTTCGATCCCCGGTAACCACATACAATGCTGGGCGTGGAGACTCACGCCCACCAGCAATCAATACCGCATACCACAATGCCAGGCGTGGTGGCTCACGCCTGTAATCCCAGCACTCGGGAGGCAGAGGCAGGAGGATTGCTGAGTTTGAGGCTTGCCTGGACTAGTGAGCTCAGAGCCAGCCTGAACTACAAAGCGAGACCCTGTCTCAAAAAGGAAAAAAAAAAAAAAAAAAAGGCTGGTTTCAATTAAAAGGTGTGATAAATGCAAAATATACATTCCATTTCAGACCATTAAAAAGTAAAATGTTTCTTTAATAATTCTTATTTTGATTAATTATGTAAAATTTGGGTACATCAGGTTAAATAAAATACACCATTGATTTCACCTCATTTCTCCTTATACTGTGATTGTAAGAAAACTTATGATTACTCAGTAAATATCCCAAATTATGCTTTTTTCTCCTATTTTATAAGAGAAAGGGAAAGGGCAGGTAGGGGAAAGGAAAGAAAAATTTGATACTCAAAAAAGAAGGAAACAGTGGTGGCTCACACCTGTAATCCCAGCACTCAGGAGGCAGAGACAGGAGGATTGCTGAGTTCCAGGCTTGCCTGGACTACATAGTGAGCTCAGAGCCAGCCTGAACTACAAGGCGAGACCCTGTCTCAAAAAAAAAAAAAAAAAGAAGGAAACAGGGTGGAAATTTAGCTCAGTGGTTCTGGCACCTGCTTCGCAAGTGCAAGGTCCCAAATTCGATCCCTGGTACCACATACCATAATGCTGGGCGGCATGGTGGCTCACGCCTGTAATCCCAGCACTCAGGAGGCAGAGACAGGAGGACTGGTGTGAGTTCAAGGCCAGACTGAACTACAAAGTGAGACCCTGTCTCAAAAAAAACTTAAAAAAAGAAACAAGGTTATGTATATAGGGATAGGGGTTACAGGAAATGCAGAGGAAAAGGGAAAAAATGAGAATCAAGGTTTGTCATGTACAGGTATAGATTCTCAATATTGAAAGTGATCATAATGTATGTATAAAATATACCAATAGTCAGCTAAAAAACCCAAATTGGCCAAAAAAAGAAAAATACCCCAATTACATGTGGCTTATATTTGTATAAGACAGTGTTATGTAACATTCTGTGTGAAATACAGATAGATAAAGGAGATAAAAGAAATTGTTTCCTTCAAGGAACTCAAATCACTCTACCATTAAAATGTCTAGTGCATGCCTTCTCTATTAGTTAATGACTGAATTTCATGGCCAAATATGGAAGTATGAGGGCCCTTGTCAGTAAGAACGAATAACGAGACTAAAATTAATTATGTAAAAAAGCTCTAGAGACCTTGGAAGGCAGAAATTAGGAGTTGTAGGAACTGGCAAGAGCTTCTTCATTTCTGATTAGATTTTATGCATGACAGCAAATGCTAGGTTAAGTTTTTCAAGACTCTGGTGATATATTTTATTATGGTATAAATACTCAACAGTTTGGGGCAAACAGGCTATCTCAGGTCTAGTAGTGATATCCACAGATATGATTGTATCTTTCTTGGAGAAGCCACGTATGTTCATGGCCTTTCTATTTCTATACATACTATAATAAACTATTGTTCTTCCACTGGTGAGCAGTACAGAGAGCCTTACAACTGAAACTTAAATCAGAAGACTCTAGTGATCTGAACTAAATAACACGTAGAATTTAAGCTCAATTTGTTTCTCACATGAATATGAAATAAGTTAAAAACTGAAAGCGCAAAAAAAAATAGACATTTTCCTCTTTCATACCTAGAGCATCATGAAGATATTGTTGTCCCACCAACTTGAGGTACTCCTCAATGGATTTTGTGGCAATGGTGTTCTCTCTGAAGATCAACACATCGTGCTCTCCACAACGATCCACCTCAGACATCACCAGGTCGGTTAGAAAATCCTGGCAAAATAATGTTCAAATAGGCAGAAAGCAACTGAATAAGTAATGTGGATTGAAAGTACAGAACTGTCAAACATCTTCAGAATGCTGCTTAAAAGTTAGCTAATCAGATTCAAATGGAAGGAAAAGGGCAGTTAAGGTAAAAATCTGTGTCCCTACCTCTAGGTTTAAAATTCCTTCAAAGACTTATTACTATACTTTGGAAAAAAAACATAATTCTGATTGCAGCCTCACATCTCTGGATTTCCTGGTTCCTGCCTAGCCTTTCAGCCTCGTCTGGTACCATTCTCTCTGCATTCTGTTCCAGCCTCCTGAGGCTTTTTTTTTTTTTATATTAGCCTCTTTCTGTGATATTCTCTCTCCAGTACAAAGCCCTTTGCAAATGCAGCTCTCCATTCTGCTCCACTTCAACCCTCACTACTGCTCCTACTATCAGGGAACTAATTCCTGGGATCATTTCACTCCTAGGTTATATATATCACTTCCTCAGCAAAGTCTTTTCTGGCCAATACTGCTGCTCAACTTCAAAAGTCAGACCTGCTTGCTCCATGCTTCCATAATACCAAATATTTTTTATTCTTTACACTTCTCACCGCTGTCACACATTTATTTCTTTGATCTTTTGATCTGCATTTTCCTCAGAAAACTTCAAGTCTTAAAAAGCTAAGGAATATCAATTTTTGATTACCAACATATCTCTAGCACCTAACAGTTTCTAGCATATCATAATATTCAATACATAACAGTTACAAATTGGCATACAGAATCAACATTTCTTTTTTTTTGAGACAGGGTCTCGCTTTGTAGTTCAGGCTAGCCCTGAGCTCACTATGTAGTCCAGGCAAGCCTCGAACTCAGCAATCCTCCTGTCTCTGCCTCCTGAGTGCTGGGATGATAGGCATGAGCCACCACGCCCAGCAACATTTAATTTCTTAAACTTAACACTTATAGTCATTTTTAAGACTGAGTATCCAACTAGCTGCCTGGCTGGCCACTCATCTTTTCACCACCCATCTATTTGTCTGTCCATTTATCCATCCATCCATCCATCCATCCATCCATCCATCCATCCACCCACCCATCCATCCATCCATGGAGAATTAAAGGCGTGTAAGGAGAAATAAAGTCCTGAAGAAACAGCCTCTTTATTCTTCAACAGCCACAAAAGAACTTGATGTAAAATTCAATGTTTATTGTCATCTGGTTTGAAATGTGATAGCATATATTTTGAATATTATATTTACTGGATATTTTAAGGGCTCTCAAACCCAAGATAGAGGTATTATGTAGATTTACTTTATATAAATACTTTAATCTTTGGCATTTAGTACATTAACAGGACTTAACACTGGAGCACCTCAGTAGTCTGACAGGAGTTAGGAGCCTAGGAACCATTATTAAAACTTATGGTAATGGACAGAAGGCAATTTTTGGGGTGAAGGTAACATTTTGTGTCTTGATTTAGATGGTGGTTATCAGTGGATGTATAATCTGTCAAATCTCACTGAACTCCACTTTAGATGGTTGTAGTATACTGCAAGTAAATTGCAATTAATCAGTTAAATTGTTTAAATAAAATCTTATGTACATCCTGAACCTGCAGGAACTGAAAAGAGAACATGCCTAAAAAATTTCAAAGATGAGACTAAAAATTTTAACCCTATTCCAACTCTTAAGCTTTTTCAATGACAGTTTAAGATAATTTTCAGTAAATTCAAGCACAAAAATTATAACCAATGTGAAACCAGTTAGGTAAGGGAGCAAATGGCTAATATAATGATTTATATCAAGAAATTTTAATAACAATTTATATTGATTTTAAATAAATTATTCTAGCTGTAACACCTCTAGATTTGAAGATCAATTTTACTATGACCAGTTGGCTTATAATATACTGGGGAGACTCAGCTTAATTAAGTAACTAGGTCAAAGATTTCATCAACGAGTGGTTGTTTCTTTCTCCAATCAGCATATATCTCTTTTGCTGTCCTCCTGTATTTTAACTTTCATGCAGGCTGAAATGACACAAGACTATCATGAAATAGCTACCAATTGCATAACATCCCATTTTTACTCCAAATATATATTTAAACACTATGAGGAATCTTGTTAAAACTCAGCATGTTACTGGAATACCTCTTTCAGTGCGTATGAGATAGTCATCAGTTAATCTTAAAATACATATAACAAGGAAGAAAACGATCATATAATACCCTAGAAAGTGATAGCAAATTGGTGGCACGTATGAACAGTGGGCTGTTTGTATCACTGAAATCTCTAAAAAGCTCATCATCACCACCCTAGATTCAAAGAATTTGGATACAGTATGAGGTAACATACCAATCTTACCATTTATCTTATCAAGTAATATAGAAATGATTGATATTTATCTTTTATGAAAATCAGCTTTCTTTTCTTTCCTTTTTAAATTTTTGAGACAGGGTCTTGCTTTGTAGTTCAGGCTGGCCCTGAACTCACTATGTAGCCCAGCCTAGCTTTGAACTCACAGCAATTCTCCTGCCTCTCTGCCTCCTGAGTGCTAGGATTACAGGCATGAGCCACCGTGTCTGGCTGAAAATAGATTTTCAATCATTGTTTGTTTCTCCATCTTACTTTTTTAGGGTTTTTTTTTGTTTTTGAGGCAGTGCCTTGATATGTAGTTCAGGTTGGTCTTGAAGTCACTGTGTACCACAGGCTGGTCTGGAACTCTCAATGATCCTCCTGCCTCAGCTTCTCAACTGCTGGGATTACTGGTGTGCACCACCACATCCAGCCACTTCTTTGGTTTCATAATCCTCATCTCTGCTAGATCTGCTAATAGGCTTCCCCCATTTAACTTTTTTCCTTTTGTGACCAATAGCAAAGCACATTTTTCTAATTTGGATCTCTACAATATTCATATTTTATTCTTTGTAAAAGATAGAGAAGAGTTTCCAGGTGACACAATCTCCCTCTTCCACTTACCTTGGCTCTGCCAGTACTTTGAAGAATGTGCACTAAGGCACAAGCCAATTCTTCTTTATTTCTTACACTAATTACTGGCTCAAGGACAGAACATAGCATAGTGTAGTTGCTGGTGACAAATTCTGCAAATTCTTTGTATTGCTCCATAGGCAGAATGGTGATAGTTTGGAAACGTGACTTAATCCGAATAGAAGGTCCTCCTGTCTTCCCTTTGTTGAGTGTCGGAGTACTCACTGGATACCATTTTTCTACAAACTGGCGACCAGTAACACTGGCAGTGGGGATATTGACTAGCCCTACATAATTATTTTTGTCCTTTTTCTTCTTTTTTTCCACATCCTTATAAATGTGAACCGTGATACTATGAAGAGGAGGAAGGCTATAGAATTCAAAATGTTCACCCCAGAAAATATTGTCTGCTTTGGTCTTGCTGGTTGTACGAGCAAAGAGGGTATCATCAAGGCACAGTTCACAGAAATACTTCTTTTTAGGGGCAAGGTCCTTGGCTTCAATGATCCATAAACGGAGAACATTTTCAGCTCGTCTGCAATTGTCCTATAAAAAGGCAACATAGTTGAATTTGAGAGCTAACACCCCAGAAAGAGACCATTCCTCTTAAAGTGATCCTGATTATGTAATATATTAAAGGGAGTCAATACATAATGAGAAGTGTTGGATATTTTAACATTTAGGATAATACTAAGTTCTAAACAAGAATGTAATAGGATTTCAGAGAACCACATATATTCTATTTTACTTGGGTTGAAATATCATCTTGTAGTAATTGTAGCAAATTCTCCCATAGCCAGTTTAATGGAAACTGGAGTAGTTTTCCACAAATGTAAGAGATGGGTAGATAACAGATTTGTGTTCTAGTTCCTTTTCTATTATGTACCGACTTCATGTATAAGTCAGTTACATATTCTGAGTCTTCTTATCCACATTGGTAAATTCATAGTAATATCCACAGTGAGATTATTTTTTGTATAAAACATCCTAAAGTGTATATATACCTTAAAACTGTCAAGCTTTTAAAAATTAAGATATTATCAGTACATTTACCTTTCATCAACTTATTTTTTGCAAAGTGATACATTTTTAGATGATCAAAGCCAGTATTACCTTATTTGGTTGAACTGTCCTCCGAAGGTTTTCCATCCACTTATCTCTTTCTGAAGCTGAGTTACAGCTGAAGCATTTACTTCCACTTAAATAGGTGACCTTCAAAATAATGATTAGACTTAAAGAAAAGGAACTATAAGATATGGAGGTTCTATCTCCTTAATTCTATCCTTAGGAGTTAGGGTTATGTTATCAATCTAAATCACACTAAAGCTAAAATGATCTTAGCTAGTTTTGTGGTATCTCTATCTAAATCTATACCTGCTTTTTAATTTTTTCCTCATATTTTCATTTCTGGTATAAGAATAAAGGCCATTTAAAAATCAACCGGCTTATGATTCAGAAAAATGAAAATTAAAAACGTTTCAGGCCACATCTTAAAATAGCTGCAAATGAGTATGCTCAATTTTGAGTGAATAAAAATAGCCAAAAATGGAAGAGTTTCTAAAAAAAGATGTCTCAAGATTGGCTTCATTATAATATTATAAAAGGCTGCTAAAAGAAATTGAAGAATTAATAGTATTGAATTCCTGACTTTGGGATCTCTCTCTCCACCAGGCAACTACCCTGTTGATTACCAGTCATTTACGAGGTTAGACCGAGCACTAAATACGATTACTATCCTTTCGGAATGAAACACGATGCCTAGTACCCAGTCTACTGAATTGAGTTTCACAAATAGGAAAAGTTTAAGTGGTTTTTTATTAAAAAGAATACCATAAATGACCTGCCCAAATTGGTGAAGGCTTCTAACATATTAACTCAATCTCAGGTTATAATCAAATAAATCAGAACAGATTATGCACTTTGTTTACTATGAAAGTACTGGTTTCATGTGATTAGCCCTAGTTGAGATGTGCTATAAATGTACAAGTATCAGATTTTGAATAGTGTTAAAAATGTAAAATATCCTATTGATTTTTATATGACATATTGCAAAATTTGTATTAAATAAAATAAAAAACTTTATGTATGGTGTGCACTGTATTTCTTTTGAAGAGTGCTGGCCTGTAAGAACTGGAACCAAACTACAACATCCAGCATCAGACTTTCTCTTAATCACTAATCTTAGTAATTATTTACACTTAGGTGTGGCTTTCAGCTCTAACTTGTAAACAGCCTATTGTGCACATTTAATTGGGGAGGGAGATATCACCTCACAAAATGTGATAGCCATAATTTCCTGATAAAAGGCAATTTGTCCACTCAAGGAATTAGATACCTGTGATATATTATGGGCCAGGACATGTACAGGGGATTATAGAAATAAAGGAGACTGCTCTTGTTGCAATCAGAATAATTATTCTTTGGGTTTATTTTTCAAAATAATGGTAAATAACGGGATTTAGGGGTTTAAGAGAAAAACACTAACAGATAACATAGTGGATGACAACATTTAGCAATACCCCCAAATTAACATACTAATAAGACACTGCTAATTTGCACCTCTGCTGATGATATGGTAAGTAACTATTAGGTAGGTGGGGTAGATAAGAGTTCCCCCAAAATGAGATTCTCCCATTAATAATTTTAATTACAAATATAAGATTTTAAACATTTCCCCTTTCAGCAAGTGAAAACCAGTTTAAGATTAATGAAATTGGCAACACAACAATAACGAAATCACCAATAACTTGAATAGAAAATCTTGTTAACTACTCTCTTCTTTCTGCAGTTTTTTTTTTTTGAGATAGGGTCTTGCTTTATAGTTCAGACTGACCCTGAGCTCACTATGTAGCCCAGACAAGCCTCGAACTCAGCACTTCTCCTGCCTCTGCCTCCTGAGTGCTGGGATTACAGGCATGAGCCACCATGCCCGGCATTGTGGTATATGGTACTGATTGCTGGTGACTTGTGAGTCAGCACATCTAGCATTGTTGTATGTGGTTACCAGGGATCGAACCAGGGGACCTTGTGCTTGCTAGGCAGGCACTGGACCCACTGAGCTAAATCTCTAGCCCCTTTCTGCAGTTTTTACCTCAAAGCAGAAGTCTTGTCCAAGGATGCTACTGTGGAGTGGTTTCACTGACACAGGTTCCCCTCTACCAAGATCCAGACATTCCACGGCACTGCATGGGCTGAGCAAGGATTCATGGGAACGTGATTCTTTCAATTTAGGCAGCCCACGAGACCTACAAATTGAAGATATTTGAGGTAGTGTGACCTTGGCCAACAAGAAATGAAGGGCTAATGCATTGGAGGCTAACAACAAATGCAGAAATGTCTTAAGTAAAAAATAAATGATGATAGCTGGGAATTTAGCTCCGTAGTTCTGGGGCCTGCTTCACAAGCGCAGGTTCCCAAGTTTGATCGTGGGTAACAACAAGAAAAAAGATGAAGTAATTAATAATCTAAATAATAGTAATTATAGTCACCTGATGTATATAAACTATATACATACACATGTGAATACCATTTTTTGGAACACAGAATAAAAATAAAATAATTTTTACTAGTCTCAAGGGGAGTGCAAAATTCCTCTATGAACATTATTTTACCTTCATTTCTATATATTGGTAGATGGAGAAATACATACTATAGTATTGAGGGTTATCTTATTTCTTTTTATTCCAACATATAGTCAAAGGACATTATTTCTTATTTTATTTATGCTATGTGTTTATTCTTGTATCACTGATAATAGTGACCAAACCTTCATTTTGTTTCTTTCTGCACTGACAGAAAATACACACGTATACAGAACAAAATCCAACTTTTTTAGCACAAGACTGCCTTACTATAGAATTCAGTATAAATATAAATATAGAATAAAATGCCCTGAAGAAACTTCTCATCATGAAAAAAAAAAGCCTAATACTCTTAGAGAACAGATCTTGTCAACACTGTTCAGGGATCCTGGCTGATTTTATTTCTAGTTGTCTAGGAAATGCTGGGAATCACACTCATGTCACTTTAGAAGTTGGTGCTTCACTGCCTTCCTCTTGAAAGAATTAACACAATATTCTTGAATCAAAAACTGGATGACTATTCACTTTTATTCAGTAACTACCATATTTACTGGCTGAAACACTCAAGATTTAAATACATGTATTTCAAGAAGTATTTATAAAGAATTAAAAAGAAATGGCTACATAAAGAGATTTGTTATTGTAAAATATATTAAGCAGCTGCATCATTTCTATGAAATAATTAAGACAACATTAAAAGGAACTGGAACACTTAATACCAGAGTAATATTCAATTAAGTTATAAAGTAGTAAGATACTGTTTTCATTCTAACATTGTTCAAATCCTATAAATTAAGAAACATTTTAAACAACAGTTTTTAATCCATTTCTCCTCAAATACATATAAATACAGACACTCAACTATTATGTAAAAGTTTTTAAAAAATTGTGTTCTGATATTCAGCAATTTTTTAAAGTAAACACTCATCATTTGTAGTTTCCATTGATAATGCACAGAAAAGATAAACGCCAACTCATGTCCTGACTTCTCTTTGTAATTCTGGGTAAGACAATGAGATGTTTGTAATCACATGCAGCAAAAAAACAGCACATCAATTACAAATAACAAAATGCTAGATTTTTTGACTTTAACTATCATACAACTTTTCCCAATATGCAGCATAGGAAGCCCTGATGAGGGAAAGGATACTATAATCTTTCTTAAACAAATATAAAACAATTCTAGCTCACCTTTCTCAACTGTTGATGGGGAAAAAAAGGCTCTCCTACTCTGAGTGAGGCTCTCACCACGAAAGACTAAGGCATATTTAAAATGGAGGTAGACAAAAGGTTTACTTTCGAATTCTCTAGGAAAAAAAATTCTAAAGTCTAAATTAATTTTATTTCAAACAAAATAAATGTCTACCTACATGAAACAACTGTAAAGCCAGCTGGCAGTGCAACCCCAAATCATAGCGGTGCCACATATTCCAGGAGAGCAAGTCAGTTTCCGGACTACAGCTCAGAAAGCAAGTCTCTTTTTAGAAGACAGGAACCAATAGCAAATGGTTTCCTTGCCGCCTTTTGGTTAATGATAGCATCTTTGGATAAACGCTTTCCAGGTGTTATTCAAGTCTTCAACAGAGCAGCACAAGTCATTTTCCTCCAAACCCTGCAAGTCAGCGACTCTCTCTTCTCTTCCTCCACGCTGCATTTAGCCCCTCAGGTAACACAAACAAGTTCCCGAGCTCTAGGCTGGGCCTGTTGCCATGGTGCTCCACCTGTAAGGAGCTTAGAGCTGGAAGGCAGCAGGGAAAAGCCGCTGGGTGGAGGGCTCAGGGAGCACGCTTTGCAAACACTGAAAACATGGCAAAGTGGGCGTTTCAAAACAAAAAGGAAGGACTGGTGAGGCTTCTATTTGTATGTATTAAGAAGTTCTCAGTCAAAGGCTATAGAACAGAAATCGAGGCAACTCTGGTGTTAGAGGGGAAATCTCATAAAAAACTCTATGAGGGACAAATCTTAGAGGCTTTAGTTTGTGTACTGTATGATTCCCACCCTCCCATTAGAAAGTGTTTCCTGTTTTCCACCTCCTAAGCACACCTGTTGTTCAATGACTTGCCCTCATTTAGTGTTGCTAGGTAGTATGTTGCACAAATTTATTGGGTCTCTACATATTTTCTTCCTTTGGTGAATGTCACACAAATTCTTTTTTTATATTAAGATATTATAACTAAGTCATCTGCAATTACAGCTCAAAACTCTTCCTAGTCATTGAAATTTCAATTAGTTCAGAGTCTCCCATTGTTCAACAGATGTACATATAGACATGTGAAATGAAAGCCAAAGTCACTAATACGTTTAACATTACTATGAATAAATAAGAAAGCCTTCCTGTATAGGGAAGACAGTGTCTCTAAGAAGAGAGAAGTAATTCCCAGGGAAGCAAGATTACAGTAAACAGGAAGATCAAATAGCCTGGGAATGTCTCAGGGAGGAGGGAGGCATTATCTGTACAAGTATTTTGATATAACAGCATTAGGAACCCCCAGTCTCCTCTAAATCATGTTAACCTTCTTCTGCGCCATCATATGAATTGATTTTTTTTAGATCTACTAACTATGGGGTTTTAGCAGCCCTGTGGCTCCACAGTCTACTCCTCTAATGGAAAGTAAAATGTGGATTTATTGGTAGAATAATGAGTTTAAAACAACTTTTCCCAGTCCACTCTGACAATGATCTTCATGACGAAACTTACTCCTGCCTCAAAAGTGGATGTGGTGAGTCCCCGGACTACTGGCCAGGCTCCCTTCCTGGCTACTCCCCCCTTCCCTGCACCGTCAGCTCAAATGTCATGTAAGAGTAATTTAGAGGCTTAACATGAGTATTTTTTGACTTAATTGGGAAACTGCTTCCCAGAGGGCAATTTAACTTGTAACAAAGGACTATATTCTTTATAATTTCTGTTTAAGGTCAGCAGACAATGTGGATTACTGTGTAAACTCCAGCAAAGTAAGAGTTAAACATCGAATTGCTTTGGTGACCAAGAATCTAAGTGCTTTACCTGCTGCTTCTGACCTATTTGAGAGATAAACTACAAGGCAAGAAAGGCTATTACTCACTACAGCCAATGAGTATTTCACTGCTTTAACCCTCATCCTTATGTGAAATCAGTCTAAAAAGACAAAAGTGAAGAAATGGGGGAAGGGGAGCCAACCCACATGACAGCAGAGATACTGACAGAGAAGAAAAAGCAAAGAATAAAAGAAACTGTGATTAGCAGCATTTCAAGTAAAACACAGCTGGATTTTCTCAGCTTGCCCACCCAATTTTAAATCACATTTTCCCCACAGCTCCAATGGTGCTCGGATGTGCTAGTTTAACCTGTCACATGTTCAAAGATTCAAATTCAGAAGTTGGAAACTTTTCATTGAAATGCTTTTTGCCACACAAAATCTTGGACTCCAGTGCAGGTGACTTTCTGTGTGGCTTGGCAGTTATGACTCCAGACAGTCTCCCTGAATTCTTGGAGACAGCTCAGGTATAAGCTGGGTGCAATGATACACTTACATTTTAACCAGTATTCATGCCTAAGGCACTCACTATGTTAGAAAATTTCCCTGGTAGGAATTAGAAACATTTCATATCCTAATACTCTATCAACAAATATACACAGTGTCTGATGAGATTTTTTTTTTAACTAATCATATCTTACTTTGGAGGAAAATGTATCCCTTTCCCTGAAAAAATAAATTTTTTTTTTGTTTCCTAGTGAAGTATTCTGTGGTAACATTCAAATGATGTTTTCTAGTTGAAATCATAGAATGCTCCTATATTATAAAGATTTCCCTCCTTCATTAAATTAGGATCCTTAAGGATCTGGACAGCTCTTGCTGTACTGGTTTACTTGGTGCAGGTCAGGTCAGGTCAGTCCCTAGATTGGGTATTCATTGGTTTTTATGTTAGCCTAAAAGCACACACCACACATAAAGCTATTTAAGGAAGCACAGTACATACTGCAGATCTTCTTTCTCCCTGCTTTCAGCCTCCAGACAGCCCAGCTATACTCCCAGCTGCTAAGGACAAATGGTATTTATCAGCCCAAGCTGGCCTTTACAATGAACAAACTCTGCGGCCTTTACAATGAACAAACTCTAGGAAGGAAATTCATTATCACAGAATAAAGATGGTGTTTTTACCTATGTTGATACACATACACCTATACATGTGAAGATGGACACAGAAAAGAAACTATAGATATTAAAACATGTTTTGGGAGACAGAAAAACTCAAATTGCCTCAATATAATAGACAATGAAACAATCTCTTCACAAAAATTGTACATTACCAAATACTTATTTTTGTCCTTAAGTTACAAATAGAGTAAAATCTACTAGTACCTAATTAACAGATTACACATACTCTGTTGAATTAGTAACAAACACAACTAAAGCAAACTATACTCATAATCCAACTCAACTAACATACATGGAAAGACTAATGAATTTTTTCTCTTCTATCAAATTTAATTGGTAGATTTTTTTAGTCTCATTATTACCTTAAAATTGAGGTTTAAAGTGAAAGAAAAATAGAGGAAGGAACTGATGAAGTTTCATCACATTTACTTTATTTTTCTAAAATTGACTTTATTGATACATTTTATATATACATTATGATCACATTCAACATTGAGAGTTTGTATCAGTAACATGACATATCTTGATTCTCATTTTTTCCCCATTCCCCTGTTCTCCCTACTTTACTTTCTTTCTTTTTTTTTTGCTTTTTGAGACAGGGTCTCGCGTTGTAGTTCAGGCTGGCCCTGAGCTCACTATGGTGCCCAGGCAAGCCTGCCGTGAACTCAGCAATCCTCCTGTCTGCCTCCCGAGTGCTGGGATGACAGGCGTGAGACACCACGTCTGGCATTGTGGTATGCGGTGTTGATTGTTGGTGGGCGTGTCTCCACGCCCAGCATTATATGTGGTTACGGGGGATGGAACTCAGGTCCTTGCGCTTGCGAGGCAGGCACCGGAACCACTGAGCTAACCCTCCGGCCCCTTACTTTACTTTCTTAATCATTATCAAACTCATGACTGTTTGTCTCCCATGAGTCCTCTCTAGTTGAACACATGAACACAGGTATGACTCAATCTAACCATCTATTCTACATTGCTTAGTATCCATTCAGTGTAGGTGCTATACTAGAGCTTGGTGCATGGAATATAATGGTGACAAGGAAAGGCATGGTCCTTGTTCTCACACACAGCTATAGAAAACAGGGTTAACATTCTATTACAGTAGGATGTGAATAGACTTAGAAAAACAAGCAAAAGAGACTCTTTCAACTTTTTTTTTTTTTTTTTTTTTTGCTTTTTGGAGACAGGGTCTCGCTTTGTAGTTCAGGCTGGCCCTGAGCTCACTATGGTGCCCAGGCAAGCCGCCACAAACTCAGCAATCCTCCTGTCTCTACCTCCCGAGTGCTGGGATTACAGGCGTGAGCCATCACGCCCCGGCATTGTGGTATGTGGTATTGATTGCTGGTGGGCGTGTCTCCATGCCCAGCATTATATGTGGTTGCCGGGGTCAAACTCAGGTCCTTGCGCTTGTGAGGCAGGCGCCGGAACCACTGAGCTAACCCTCCGGCCCTCTTTCAGCTTTTAGTAGGGTATCTTATATTGGGGTTTGAACAAGATTTCTTAGAGGAAAAAGCAGTATAAAGTTGTGACTTCTGAGAGAGGTGGGTTCATGATATGTGTATGTCATGCCAAGAGACCTAGAGGGAATGGAAGCATGTGAGAAGGCCTTAGTGAGTCCATGAAAGACTGGCATGTTGCAACACTGGAAGAAATCCAGCAGTGTAGCTTTGGTGTAGTGTGGATGTGGTGGCAGAAAGAAAGTTGGGAGAAAAGAAGTTGGTGAATAATGAGGGCTGAGAGAGATCAGGATAGGACTTGTATTTATGTGTGGCATTTTCAGTTTGATCACAAGACTAGTAAGTAGACAGAGCTAGGCTTTAGGTAGCACAGGGGGAATGATATGATTAGATATGTGTCCCAGCAAGACTACTTAGATAAATGGTGGAGAAAGATACTTTGGGAGGGTGAGGCAGGAGGCTTACAAGTTTGAGCTAAGCCTGGGCAATTTAACTAGACCCTGACCCAAAATTTTAAAAAAGGGGTGGTGGCATTTGGAGAGGTATAGCTTAGTGCAAAGACTCTGTATTCAAACCCTACCACCATGGGTGGTCAAGGCGGCGGGGTGTGTGTGTGTGTGTGTGTGTAAGAAGTGAAGAAATAGGGCAAATAATAAAGTGATAATTTTTCTTGGCAAAAAAATTTCCAAGGCTTCATAAAGAGAGATGATGAAGAACAAATATAAAGTTACAAATATAAAGTTACCGCCTCCAGCCTCCTACAGAAAATGCCATTAAGAATTTTTGTGACCTCTCTTAGAAACATTTTTACACAGACAGCTATAGATACATAAAAATATATAATCACATGAATTACAGAAAAATATGTGCTAATATATATTATATATATTTGTATTTATTGCAAGTTGGGTCCTATCACACTTTTTAAAAAGAGCATAGTTTTCAGCATTAGTTTTGCAATGGAATGTGAACAAGGCTCACCAAGAAATTGACTTAAATATGGTTTTAGCCAACACAGAAGAAATTTCAGAGCACTGAATATTCAAAATCTGGTTGATAGAAAAAAAAGAACATATTTTTAACATAACATAATTATGTTAACATTATAACATAATTTATATAACTTACAGCAGTTTAATCCCTGATAACCATTTATATTTTCCTTTTAATAAGATTTAAAGATGTCTTCATGTACATATGTCTTTAAACACATGCATGTATTGATGGTTTAAATTTCCAGATTGAATTGCTGTATCAAAGGGCACATGTATTAAATATGTTAATGTTGCTACTCACCATAAATTATGATATGAATTTAAACTTCTACCAACAGTGCATATTTTTACATGTTATCATCAAAATGAAATGTGCTTGAACTTCAAAAAAAAATTCTTTGCTGGCATTATTGGCAAAAAATTGTGATTTTATTATTGCTTTAGTTTGCATTTCTATATTATGAAGTTAAGGATATTTGTACATGTTTATTGTCAATCTTTGTTTCTTTTCATAGAATTGTGAACTGCTGTTTCATGTTTTTAAACCATTTTTCTAAATGTTGAAGTTAACTGATACGTAAACTTTTTTTTAATTGCATTCTTTATTGGTACAATTTGCATATATCTCACACTCACACATAATGTAAACTCTTTTCTATATTAAATAAACTGTCTTTTTTGTTATATTTATAATTATTTACTGCTGCTTTATGATTAGAGGTTTTTTATCTCAAGAAATCCAGCCAAATTTTCTGTAAGTGTTCTTGTTTTAATGTGTAATCCAACACATTTGGATGTCTTTGGATGGAAGAGGGAAATGAAAGGTATATGGTAGGAACTCAGATTTATATATTTCCAAACTATGAAAATACCATTACCATAAACTGACTCATTACTACTCTATGGTACTCTGCTCTTATTTAGACTTGTAATGAGGTGTATGTGTGTGTGTCTAATGTTTACCTTTTTTTCCTTGATAATTTTGTCAGCAAGTTAGTACTCCTATCAACAGATGGAACAAGAAATATAAAGGAAAAGGTATTCAACTTGAAATTAAAAGGCCTACGTATCACATCAGTGAAAACTACTTACTTACTATGTGATATGGAGCAATAATTTAGTTATGAATCTTGACAATCTCATTTGTAATTTCCTACATTATTCCCTATACCTCATACAGTATGAAAATCAAATGGAATATTGCAGACTGAATAAATAAGTATGTGTGCTATGTGAGTTACATGTCAGCCAAGAAAACTATTTTTAAAAATATATTCCTTTTTTTTTGAAACAGGGCCTTGCTTTATAGTTCAGGCTGGCCCTGAGATCACTATGTACGTGTGTGTGTGTGTGTGTATTTTATGAAAGAATATGAAGACAAAGAAGTGTATGGAAATATTTTTCCTTTAAAACATTTGAATGGGGCTGGAGGGTTAGCTCAGTGGTTCCAGTGCCTGCCTCGCAAGCGCAAGGTCCTGAGTTCGATCCCAGTGACCACATACAATGCTGGGCGTGGAGACTCACACCCACCAACTATCAATACCGCATACCACAGTGCCGGGTGTGGTGGCTCATGCTTGTCATCCCAGCACTTGGGAGGCAGAGACAGGAGGATTGCTGAGTTTGAGGCTTGCCTAGGCTACATAGTGAGCTCAGAGCCAGCCTGAACTACAAAGCGAGACCCTGTCTCAAAAAACAAAAACCAAAAACAAAAAAACTATAGGATCCTTAATTGGCCCATGGCAGTAAACCCGGTAAAGAAAACTCAACAATCTATAGCTGGACTGCATTGATTAATTAATGGCCTGCAGTCCAATAACTTCTGAGAAATTGTCATTATAATGAAGTATACTGCAGTGGGAAAGGCTGGTCTTTCTTTTCTTTCTTTTTTTTTTTTGGGATAGAGTCTCGCTTTATAGTTCAGACTGGCCTTGAGCTCAGTATGTAGCCCAGGCAAGCCTTGAACTCACAGCAATCTTCCTGCCTCTGCCTCCCGAGTGCTGGGATTACAGGTGTGAGCTACCATGCCTGGTATTGTTGTACGTACTTACCAGGGTAGCAATTGAACTCAGAACCTTGCACTTGCAAGGCAGACATTGGAACCACTGAGCTAAATCCCTGGTCCTTGATTCTTCTTTTATGTTTCAGCTAAAAAACCATTTACTGAGTTCCTTAAAAGGACATTTTGTGAAGACAGGGATATAAAGATTGTATCCTTGAGGAGCTTTCAATCTGATGTAGTAATCAGAAATATGAAAAGATCAAATTCAACAGAAAGCAGTTAGTCCTACAGTAAGAAATGTACAGTTGACCCCAGGTGGGCAGTGGGACAGGAACTTAATTTAGGATAATGTTTTGGAAGAACACAGAAAAGTCAAGGAGGTACACATGGCTCCTAACTTAGGTATTGTTACATCAGTATGTATTAGAAGCACGAAGAGGCAGGGTGTAAGCCTAGGGAACAGTATTTATGATAGAGGAGACAGCAAGATCAAAAGCTAATAAATGTGAAACAGTATGGTAAGCACTATTAATAAACGACTTAGTAGTATTGGTAGAAAATAACAGAGTTGCGAAAGGCTAGGTCGTATTATTGCATTTCGTGTATTATGCTAATGACCGTAGATTGAGAAAAGTGATATATACATGTGACATTACAAATGATATTTAAATTGAGACACCTAGATAAAACATGATGTATGCCAAAGTGAAGTATGAGACAAAGAGTAGCATTTAAAAAAGAAATACTTTGGAATTAGCTCCAGTACCTTGAACCTTCCAATTAGGTAAAATTGTAGAAGTGGCCAGAGAGAGTAATGAAATGAATTTGTGAGAAATAAGATTGTAGACTTCAGTAAGGCTCAAGTTTTTATTCCCTACAATGGGTAAGCAAGGGCAGAAGGCACACAGAGGGTGTCTTGCCACTTGGGAAGTCCAGTAACGAAAAATAACCAAGTGTTGGTGGTAGAATGTGCTGATGCTTTGGGCTCAGCCTGGACTCCTAAAGGGTGTTAAGGGAAAGGGTGACAGATGTTCTTGTGGACCAGAGGATGGGGGTGAGTGAAGAAACCAGAGCAGCAAGAACTCCTCCCTTGAAAGGAGCTGAAAGTTAGTACCTTGAATATTAGCGAATCTGCCAACATCAATAAAACCAGAAGTGAAAGCCTCCTCTGGAATAAGAACTCTTAAGGATTTTTCCTAAGGGAAAAGGTAGCTTTCAATACCAGCCAGGCTTAGAGCATAAAAGAAGGTAAGATAGCACTTGAACTTTCTTATCTACGAAGGATTGTTTTTATGAAAGGTGTATGGAGATGAGAAAATCCTATTCCATATGCTTACCTTTACCTCAAGACTTGGGAAATTTATATATGTATGTATATATATATATATTTATTTTTTTTTTTTATTTATTTGTTTTTTTTTTGGAGACAGGGTCTCGCTTTGTAGTTCAGGCTGGCTCTGAGCTCACTATGTAGCCCAGGCAAGCCTCGAACTCAGCAATCCTCCTGTCTCTGCCTCCCGAGTGCTGGGATTATAGGCGTGAGCCACCACACCCGGCAAGACTTGGGAAATTTAAATAATCCTTCCAAATATGGTTGGCAACCAAACAGGCATTTGGAATTCTGGAATGCCTGACAATATGGCCTGAGGACTGTTTCTCAGCATTTCTTAGTTTTAAATGCATATGAACAAAAAAGGCAAAACTATCATAGAGTCTTGTGTCCCAACCCCCTTCCACAGACATGGTCTGAATGTAAAACTACTGTCAATACTGATTCTAGGAAGTAGTTTTACTGGCATTTATCTGATTAGATGTTTGTGAAACAATAATAACTTTATGGTATGCTATTGATCTTGTCTCTACAATGCTTCTCCTATCTTATCTTTCCTTCTCATGCCATTGCTGTTAACCTCCTTCCAGACTTATTGTATCTTACATTAGCTTTATGCTAACTGGTTCCCTCAAATAGCCTCTGCAAACTAAGTTATCTGAAATTCCATATTGCTGGGTTATGAAATCCACAGCATAGTTCTGATTATGTCATTTTCTTGCTCATACATGCTTAAAGACACTCTGTTGTTTATAAGGTAAAAATCCATATTCCTTAGTCTGACATTCAAGAACTGTCCTAGGTATGTAATACTGAGTTGGGAATAATTTCTACTCTGAATTCTAAAGATTTTTTAAAAAATGACTTCTGGTTTTTAATATTTCTCTAGGAATTCCAATGACATTCTTTACCCCATCTTCTATACAAACACACCTTCTCCTTTGTATTAATCTGTTTTCTTCTTTCTAAAAACTTTACAAAAAATTTTTAACTTCAATGATTTGATATTTTGTGATGATAAATTAAAGTATGTCATGGGACTTTTGTTTCCCAAGAATTCACTATCTTCAGAATTTGGTGGCCTTTCTAATCTGGATATTTATGCTTTTCTGCGTGGGAAGATTTTCTTATATTACTTTGTTGACAATTTCCTCTCCAAGGTTTCTCTTTGTTTTCCTTTCCTAGAATTCTCTAAGTTGATTCTTTTACTTTCTATTCCACTTTCTGGGAGAGTGACTTGACTTTAGTTTTCATATTAATTTATAGACTCTCTTCATCACTAATTTTCTTGTATTTATAACATATTATTGTTTCACAAATGCATAAACTTATCTTTTGAGAATATTCCTTTTACTTAAAAGTTGTTTCTGGTGCCAGGCGTGGTGGCTCACGCCTGTAATCCCAGCACTCGGGAGGCAGAGACAGGAGGATTGCTGAGTTTGAGGCTTGCCTGGGCTACATAGTGAGCTCAGTGCCAGCCTGAACTTCAAAGTGAGACCCTGTCTCAAAAACAAAACAAAACAAAACAAAACAAGTTGTTTTTGGCTCAGTGCATTACTGTTTCTTCTAGGTTCTCTTTCTCTCTTTGTATGTATTGGGTCTTTGTCTTTCACTTTGGAAACTTAGTATCTGTAAGAACTTTTGCTATTTATATTTAAGTGTAAAATCCTAAAAATGACAATGAAAGATTTGTGTGCTGAAGGGAGGAGCTTATGGACTAGGGAAGCTGCTCTAACAAATGCTTCTTGGCCAGACATTTTATTTTTTTCATTATCATTGAGGTATAAATCACAAAATGTACCCATTTAAAGCACATATTTTCAGTATATTCAGAATCATGTTGTCATCACCTCAATCTAAGCTTAAAATATTTTCATAATTTTTAAAAGGAATCCCACTGCCATTAGAAGTCACTCTTCATCACTTTTCTCTATACCATGTCCTCAGCTTCTGGCAACCATTACTCAGTCTCTATAGATGTCTATTCTGGAAGTCTCCATGTCGCACAAGTAGAATCATACAGTGTATGGTCTTTTGTGATTGACTGCTGTTGCTTTTTTTCCTTTCAGTGATGAACTGAATCTATGAGCTCCTGTGTGCTAGTCAAGTGCTCTACCACTAAGATATATCCCTAGTCTGTAACTAGCTTTACATGTTTTCAAGGTTGAGAACATTCATACATGTAGAGGTAGCAGGTATTTGTAACTTATTCCTTTTTTAGAAAAGCCTGACTAATATTTTGTTGTATGCCTATGTCATGTTTTATATTTCTGTCAGCTGATAGACTTTGAGTCATTACTACTTTTACTCTTTTGAATAATGTTGTTATGACCATTAATGTTTTGGGGTGGACATGTATTTTTCTTTTTTTTGGCTTTACCAGCAGGGGTTTTAACAGGCCGAGTCAAATACCAGTATGTACAAATATTTTTACCTGAGGCAGTTATGCTTTTTCAAATTGCTTTGTGAAAAGTTTAAGCTTTCTATAGATGGACAGGCTGAACCTGTGCTGGGGGTTGGCAGCTACATCAACCTCCCACTACAGCAGATACTAATAGCTATCTTCCAAATAACCGTCTCACCTTGTTTAAGATCAGATTCCCAGCCAGTGTGGTGATGCATCCCATAACCCTAACTACTTTGGAACTGAGGAAGATCCTAAGTTCATAACCACCCTGGGCATTTTTTTTTTTTTTTAAGGAGACAGGGTCTTGCTTTGTAGTTCAGGCTGGCTCTGAGCTCACTGTGTAGCCCACGCAAGCCTTCAACTCACAGGAATATTTCTGCCTCTGCCTCTCGAGTGCTGGGATTACAGGTGTGAGCCACCATGCCCGGACTGTGGTATGTGGTTACCAGGGACTGAACTCAGGACCTAGTGCTTGGAATGCAGATGCCAGAACCACTGAGCTGAATTCCCGGCCCCCAGCCTGGGCAATTTAACAGGAATGTTTCAATATAAAATAGAAGGGGCTAAGGATGTAGCTCAGTGATACAGTGCTTCCTTACATATATGAGACCCTGTGTTCAATTCCTAGTACCATGGAAAAGAAAACAAAAACTACAGATTTCTTTATTACCAGGAGTAATAATATAACCAAGTATAAAATTGCCAAGCAAAAGGTGGCCATGAGATTTAAGTAAATGTCACTGGATATAATTTTAGGGAAATCTTTTTAAAGGAAGAAACTGAGATGGAAAACAGGTTTTCTTTTACAGGGTCCTCCTTTCTGGTGTCTAAGAAATGCAGGTGATAGCTGGAGTTCCAGTAACTATTCTGTCCATTAACAGATTTTTGAAGATCTGAAAGATGGCAGATCTACATCTGTAGACTTTCTTTAAAGGCAGGGTCTCACTAGTTTGCTAAATTATTCCTGTGGGACTGTAACCTGGATCCTCCTGCCTCAGCCTCCCAGAGTGCTGAGATTATAGGTGAGTGACACTACATTCAGCTCACATTTCTGCTTGTTCCAGTGTGTAATTTTTAAGACCTCCCCACTCAGATCTTTCTTTACCTAACAACTTAAGAATTGGAACTATACTTTTCTATCCCTGTAACTTACTGTATTATTAACTATTCAGGATTTCTCTTTAACCTCCATAATTTCTTACTCTTTGGCTTTGCTATTTTCATTTCAAAGAAAATTATCTCCTTGTGCTCATTTCTGTGCTAAAAATGTATCTCTTCATTAAGGTTCAAATCATAAGCTACTGACATTTAGGTTCCTTCTTGAGCCACCCAATAAGAAGTATTCTTCACCCGTTCATCACCGTTGATTGCTTCTGCCCATTTACCTCTTTTACTGGACTCCTTGAGATTAGGGGCTGTCTCTACATGCCCATGTAGCATATGACAACTAGATTACAGGTAATTGTCACACATTAGATATGTCATGTGTAAAAGCAGTTTGTTTTTAAAAAATATTATTTGGCAAACCTTTCCTTCTTTCTAGTTCTAATACAGCTATTAAGAAGAATAGCGCTGGGCCAGAGATTTAGCTCAGTGGTTCCTGCACCTGCCTGGCAAGTACAAGGTCCTGAGTTCAATTCCTGGTAACCACATACAATTATACTACTCATGGTGGCTAATGTCTCCCAGCACTTGGGAGGCAGAGGCAGAGGCAGGAGGATTGCTGAGTTTGAGGCTTGCCTGGGCTACATAGTGAGCTCGGGGCCAGCCTGAACTAGAGCAAGACCCTGTCTCAAAAAAAAAAAAAAGAAGAAGAAAGTATAGACATACATGTATTATTTTCCATCAAAGGCAACTCTTAAGTTTAAGGATCATCATAAACTGAAAAAAGAAGCATTGGTAGTGTCTTACTAGGGTCTCAGAGATGGAAGATACTGTTGACCTTGACCCTGTATAGGGATGGGCCGGTGCCTGTGTTTGTCTCTTAGTTTTTTGGTTTTTTTTTTTTGCTTTTTGAGACAGGGTCTCGCTTTGTAGTTCAGGCTGGCCCTGAGCTCCCTATGGTGCCCGGGCAAGCCGCCGCGAACTCAGCAATCCTCCTGTCTCTGCCTCCCGAGTGCTGGGATTACAGGCATGAGCCACCATGTCCGGCATTGTGGTATGCAGTGTTGATTGTTGGTGGGCATGTCTCTACCCCCAGCATTATATGTGGTTACCGGGGATCGAACTCAGGACCTTGCGCTTGCGAGGCAGGCGCCAGAACCACTGAGCTAACCCTCCGGCCCTGTCTCTTAATTAACAAAAAGTTTTAAATGTAAAAATTTTTATTTTTTGTACCAGGGATCAAACTTGGGCCCTTCTGCTTCCAAGGTAGGCACGGTACCACTTGAGCTAAATCCCGACCCCAATGTAAAAATTTTTAGAAGTTGAAATTGAAAAAAACTTACAATATAAAGATATAAAGAATGTATTTTTGTACAACTGTATATTCGTATTTTAAGCTATTACAAGAATTTAAAACTTTACAAAGTTATAGTAAACTAATGTTAATTAGTGAAGAAAGAAAATATATATGTATTTTTTTGAAACAGGGTCTTGCTTTGTAGTTCAGGCTGGCCCTGAGCTCACTCTGTAGCTTGGGCAAGCCTCATACTCAGCTATCCTCCTGCCTCTGCCTCCCAAATGCTGGGATTACAGGTGTGAGCCACCATGCCTGGCACTGTGTTGTGTGGTTACCTGGGATCGAATTTGGGACCCTGTGTTTTCAAGGCAGATGCCAGAACCACTGAGCCAAATCCCCAGGCCAAGAAAACAATTTTTCATGAATGTAGTGTAGCCTAACTGCCAAACGTTTATAAATTCCACAGCAATGTGTGGTAACACTCCAGGCCTTCACATGCACTTGCCACTCAGAGCAGCTTTTAGTCCTAGAAGCTCCTCTCAGATTATACAGGTATATTATTTCAAACATCTTTTGTATTTTATTTTCACTGTACCTTTTTCTATAACTACTTACGTTTAGATACACAAATACTGTCATGGTGGTTTTGTGGTCTAGGAGCAACAGGCTCTGCCAGACAGCCTAGATGTGCAGTAGGCTACGCTATCCGGGTTTGTGTTAGAATTTACGATGGGCACCCAGTGATGAGCTGTCTAATGATGCAGTTCTCAAAATATGAGACTTTACACTGAAACTCAGCCCCAGCCCCAAACCAAGGACATACATATTTGTGTAATTTAAAAACAGAAACGGCAGTCTTACTAGACTTAACTAGACAGGATATAAGAATAGAAATGTTTTATTACTTAGATTTAGACACTTCCACTTTAGAAGAAATGGCATGACTTCAACAAGAAAACCAGAAGTTGATGGAAAATCTTTCATTGTACTTGTAAGGATGCTAATGCAGAGAACTCATTTGAGTAATATCTTGTTACATTAGCTCTATTCATCTGTATCTTTAGAGACCTGAAGTATTTTTTTTAAAGAAACATCATGATACATTCAAACTCCAATGTGTTCATCCTAATTGAAAAATAATGTTTTTGAAGCAATTTCTGTAGAGGAAACCATTGTAATTTAAAAGATATAAAAATAAAAGAGTTATCTAATATTTGAGATTTAGCAGCACCTTTTTATTGTGCTGTGTTTAAGATAATTGCTGATTGAAGCACAACAGCATAGAAGTCACATGTAATATATACAGGTCACTGGAAAGGCTAAAAATGTACTAACTGCATAACAGCAATCTGAGAAATTCTAGAAGAATAAAATCTTTTGGTAATTCAATCCAACAATTCTAATTGGCTAACTAAAACAAAATGGAATAGGTAAGAGCACTTTAAGACTATCAAAGCAGTGTTTAGTGTAGGGCTAAAAAAGTAAAGAATATTTATATTTTTTAAAAAAACCTCCTTATCTCCAAAGTTTCTATATGATGCTGCAGACTTTAAGAAAGTAGTTATTGAACTGGGAGTTTGATACAGAAAGTCCTTGATCTTAAGAATCAATAATTTCGGGCCAGGGATTTAGCTCAGTGATTCTGGTGGCTTCCTGGCAAGCGCAAGGTCCTGAAATTGATCCCGGGTAACCACATACTACAGTGCCAGGTGTGGTGGCTCACGCCTGTAATCCCAGCACTTGGGAGGCAGAGGCAGGAGGATTGCTGTGAGTTTGAGGCTTGCCTGGGTTACATACTGAGCTCACGGCCAGGCTGAACTACAAAGCGAGACCCTGTCTCAAAAAAAAAAAATCAATAATTTGAAATACATTGTCATTCTATTTTACTGAGTTATTTATAAAATGGCTTGAATTTCTGAAATGATGAAAAATGTAGAATCATAGAAATGAAGAAAAAGAAGAATCATAGTTTTATTATCTCAAAACAAAGAAGTCCAAACAAATGAAAATGAAGATACACTAGAACTTATTAGATATAGGAAAAGCTAAGGGAAGCTGCTAGCAATAATTATCCACAACAAATAAGTAGAATTATCTCAATGGAACCATCTATTGCTGCATCTCAAGGAACTAAAAAACCAAAAACAAAATCTAGACTCAAACTGAGTGTGAGGGTGCACACCTGTAACCCCAGTTCTCAGGAAGCTGAGATAGGAGGATCACTGAGAGTTTCAGACCAGTTGAAAGTACAAAGTGAGTTCACTGCCAGCCTAAACTGTACAGTGCAAACCTGTTTCACAACAACAACAACAACAACAACAACAACAAGATGAACTCAAAGTTAGTAGGGAAAAAATAATAAAGATTGGAGTAGAAAAAATTAAATGGAAACTAAAAAAAAAAAAAAGAAAAAAACCCCTAAAAGATCAATGAAATGAAAAGCCGGTTCTCTGAAAAGAGAAACAGAATAGACCTTTATTTAGATTAAGAAAAGAACAGAAAAGACTAATAAATAAGAGATAAGAAAGAACACATTACAACTGATAGAACAGAAATGCAGATCACTATAAATTCTTGTGAACAACCATATGCCAGCCACAATATAAAGAAACAGATGAATTTATAGACACATGTTAGCAAGACTGAAATGGCCCATAACAAGTACATAAGACTGAATCAAAAACATATAAAACCTCCCATTCAAAGTTTTTCAGAGTGCTTCATTGATAAATTATATTAAATATTCAGAGAAGAATATTAACTTTGCTTGTTATTCCAAAATACAGAAGAGAGAGCAATTTTTCCAAACCCATTCTGGGAGGCCAGCATTACCCTGATACCAAAACCAGATCTCTCTCTCTCCTCTTTCCCTCCCTCCCTCCCTCCTTGTTTGTCTGTCTGTCTCTCTCTCATACACACACATTGTCATTCTATTTTACACCCCCCACACACGCACATACAGGGGGTGGGAGGGACTACTGGTCAATATTCTTGATGAACACAGATGCAAAGATCCTCAAAAAAAAAACAAACTAGCAAACCAAATCCAACAGCATGTTTAAAAGATCACTTATCACAAATAAGTGATAATCATTGCAAGGATACAAGGTTTGTTCAGTATTGTGTATACAAGTCAATCACCATGATACATCACAGCAGTAGACAAAGGACAAAAACTATATGGTTATTTCGGTAGATTAAGAAAAACCATTTGATAAGATTCAACATCTTTTTATGATACTAAAGCAGAATTTAGGAAAAGAAGAAATGTATGGTAACATGATGAAAGCCATTTATTATGTGAACAGCTAACACTGTAGTGAACGAGGAAAGCATTATATATAAGATCTGGAACAACATAAATATATCCACTTTTCTTCACCATCTTGAAGTCTTAGCCAACAGATAGACAGACAAAAGAAAGAAATGAAAGGTATCCAAATTGGAAAAGAGGAAGTAAAATTGTGACACGATCTTATATACAAGAATTCCCCAAGCTTACCAAAAAAACTATTAGAATAAATTAATTCATCAAAGATGCAAAACACAAATCGACGTACAAAATCAGTAGCAGTCATACATGCCAACAGTAAAAGATCTGAAATACAAATAAATAAAGCAATTCCATTTGTAACAGCTACAAGTAAAATAAAACACCAAAATTAAATTTAACCAAAGATGAGATGTCTACAATGGAAATTATAAAATGTTAATGAAGAAATGGAAGACACACACAGAAGAGAAGAAAGACATCCTATTCATGAATTGGAAGAAACACTGTTGAAATGTCCATACTATCCAAAGTAATCCACAGATTCAATACAGAGCTAGAAAAAAATTTCTTAGGTTTATAGGCAGTCACACACACACACACACACACACACACACACAGCCAAAGCTTTCTTGAGCAAGAGAAGAAAACAGAAAGCATTATACTACCTGACTTCAAGACGTACTACTATAGTTATTAAGCCATAGTTACCAGACAGCCTGGTATTTGCATAAAACAAACACAGATCAGTGGAACAGAACAGATGGCCCAGAAGTAAACAGTCAACAGATCTTTGAGAAAAGTGCAAATAACACACACTGGAGAAAGGACAGTCTTTTCAATAAATGGTGCTGGAAAACTGAATATCCACATGCAGAAAAATAAAAGCAAACCTCTATCTCTCACAAGTTACAAAAAAATTAACCCAAATGGATTAAAGATGTAACTGTAAGATCTGAAACTTTGAAACTACTAGAAGAAAATGTAGAGGAAATGGTTCAGGAATGTTAAAACAGGCAAAAGATTTTTGGAGACTTCCAAAGCACAGGAGAAAAAAGCAAAAACAAAACAAAACAAAATTAAATTATATCAAGCTAAGAAGCTTCAAAATAGCAAGGGAAACAATCGACACAGTGAACAGAAACTATAAAAAATGGGAGAACTCGGAAGGCAGAGGCAGGAGGATTGCTGAGTTCAAGGGTTGCCTGGACTACATAGTGAGCTCAGGGCCAGCCTGAACTACAAAGCGAGACCCTGTCTCAAAAAAAAAAGGGAGAAAATATTTACAAACTATAAATCTGGCAAGGGACTGATATCCAGAATACATAACAAAACAAACAAAAACTTGATTAAAATGGGCAATCAATCTAAATAGACATTTTTCAAAAGAAGACATAGAAATGACTAACAGGTATCTGAAAAAATGAATTAACACTATTGATCATCAAGGAAACGCAAATAAATAAAAATGACAATGGTATAACGCTTTACTCAAGGTAGAATGTATTATCAAAAAGACTAAAGATAAGTGCTGTTGAAGATATGAAAAGGATTTCAAACTGTAGGTGGGAATGTAAATTAATACAATCATTATAGGAAACTATATAGAAATTCCTCAGAAAATGAAAACTAGAACTACCATATGATCTAGCAACCCCACTCTTGTATATATATCCAAGGAAAAAAAAGTCAGCATGTCTAAGAGTGTTCTGCACTTGCGTGTTCATCACGATACCCACAACAGGGCTGGAGATTTAGCTCAGTGGTTCCGGCGCCTGCCTCGCAAGCACAAGGTCCTGAGTTTGATCCTGTAATCACGTACAACAATGCTGGGCACAGTGACCCACGTCCACCTGCAATCAGTACCACATACCACAGTGCTGGGCGTGGTCGCTCACGCCTGTAATCAGCATTTGGGAGGCAGAGACAGGATTGTGAAGTTTGAGGTTTGCCTGGGCTACACAGTGAGCTCAGGGCCAGCCTGAACTACAAAGTGAGAACCTGTCTCAAAAAAAAAAAAAAATACCCACAACAACCAACAAAATGGAAACAAGTACTTGCCTGCTTATGAACAGGTAAAGAAAATATGGTTTACATATACAACATAATACTATTCAGCCATTAAACATGAACGAAATCTTGTTATCTGTGACAACATGGACAAGCTAGGGATCATTATATTAAGTGAAATAAGCTAGAAACGGAAACAGAAGTACAGCACGATCTCACTAATACGTGGATTTTTTTTTTTTTTTTTTGCTTTGAGACAGGGTCTCGCATTTAGTACAGGCTGGCCCTGAGCTCACTATGGTGCCCAGGCAAGCCGCCGCAAACTCAGCAATCCTCCTGTCTCTGCCTCCCGAGTGCTGGGATGACAGGCGTGAGCCACCATGCCCGGCATTGTGCTATGCGGTGTTGATTGTTGGTGGGCGTGTCTCCACGCCCAGCATTATACGTGGTTACCAGGGATTGAACTCAGGACCTTGTGCTTGCCAGGCAGATGCTCGAACTACTGAGCTAAATCCTCAGCCCTCAGTGAAGACTTTTTTTTTTTGAGACAGGGTCTTGCTTTTTGTAGTTCAGGCTGGCTCTGAGTTCACTATGTAGCCCAGGCAAGCCTTGAACTCAGCAATCTGCCTCCCGAGCGCTGGGATTACAGGTGTGAACCACCACAGCCGGCACTGTGGTATGTGGTATTGATTGCTGGTGGGTGTGAGTCTCTACACCCAGTATTGTATGTGGTTTCCGGGAATCAAACTCAGGACCTTGCGCTTGGGAGGCAGGCACCGGAACCGCTGAGCTATCCCTCCGGCCCCGAGTGAAGACTTTTAATAAGGACTGAGAGAGGAGAAGAGCTGAAAAAGCAGTCATCTCTCATCAACTCACTTGGGGAACAATTCCTTCAGCCATGAAACGCAGACAGTAATTCTTTGCCTGCCAAATATAATTTTTTATTTCTATTTGTTAAGAATGTAATTGAAAGGAATTTCATTGGAAAACAAAACAAAAAACTCCCAAACTCCAGGTAATAGCATCCAATATGAAGCACATTTGAGATCTTTCTACTACTAGATGTGCAACCTGAATAAGTTTCTCCATCTCTTTACGTCTTTGTTCCTCATGTGTAAAATGAGAATAACAGTATCAATTAGGCTTGTATCACATGAGATTACGATGCTTGACACATAGCCAGCTCCCACTACTGGTGGAGGTGGTGATATGACACTATTCCTAAAATTCTGAGTATTATGGAGACATGAAGTTTTAAAAATGTATCTTAGCACCATTCAGTGATTTCAGAAGGATGCCATTGGTAGTATGCTGTACATTTATGGATTGCTCAAGTGAGTCCTAATTATTGAAATTCACATTTTCTTTTCAGCGCACGTCTTCTAGATATGACAGTGAGCCAGTTAAGACTAATACTACAAGCTGCATGTACAGAGCAACACAGCGATGAAGATCATGGACCCTGAGCCAACTCATCCAAGTTCAAATATCATCTTTGTTATTCATTAACTATCTGGGGCAAGATTACTTCACACCTCTATGCCTCAGACTCTGTATCTAGGACATAGAATAATAGCATTTAGCCTGCAAGGTTCTTATAAAGATTAAATAACACAATATGTACACAGCATACAGTATATGTGAAAAAATGTTAGCTATACTCATTATCATTACTCCTTAGGATCATCCTACCAAAAACAAAACAAAACAAAACAAAACAAAACAAAACAAAACAAAACAAAACAAAAAAAAGATTCATGTCTGACCATTAGAACTTGAGTCTGCAGACAGAACACAAGAGATTTTAAAATATTAAGTAGTGCTCATGTGTCCACAAATTCTCTAGTAATAATAATATTCTTAAACTGGTTGGATAGCTTGTCTCAGTATATTAAGACAAAATAAAATTTTTTTTTCTTGGGAGACAGGGTCTCCCTTTGTAGTTCAGGCTAGCTCTGAGCTCACTATGTAGCCCAGGCAAGCCTCAAACTCAGCAATCCTCCTGTCTCTGCGTCTCGAGTGCTGGGATTACAGGCGTGAGCCACCACGCCCGGCAAAATAAATTTTTGTTTTAAATTCTTTGGTTAGTGTTTTGAGACAGGGTCTTGCTGTGTAGCCCAGGCTGGCCTCAAACTTGTGTGATTCTGTCTCAGCCCCAAATGCTGGGATCAAAGATACGTGCCATCACACCTGGTGAGCAAAGTAAATTTTTTTTCTCCCAGTACCGGGGATAAAACTCAAGCGAGCGAAGTAAATTTTGTATTAAATTTTTCTACTTGTAATGGATGTAATGTTAGGGAAAGCCAAAATGCCTCATCAAAATCCACTTGAATCCGGTTTTCTGTTTCGATTTATGTTCGCTTCCTACCTTTCCTCTGTATTACGAAGGGATGGAAGCCGAAAGCTCGTGTTTCTGTCAAGCTTTGACTGGCTTTTGGTCCTCTTGATGGAGCCTTTCAGGCGCTTGCTGAAGAATCCCTAGAAAGAAAATGCAGAAGGTAAAGGGAGAGAGAAGCAGCAGGGGACCTTTCCCTCTGCACTAAATCTGCCAAAAGGTGGGGGAGGGGGAGTTTAAGTGTTTGTAATGCAGATGTGAAATAGAATCCAGCATTTTTTTTTTTTTGAGACAGGGTCTCACTTTGTAATTCAGGCTGGCTCTGAGCTCACTATGTAGCCCAGGCAAGCCTCGAACTCAGCAATCCTCCTGTCTCTGCCTCCCAAATCCTGGGATTACAGGCGTGAGCCACCACACCCGGCCCTTAGAATCCAGCTTTTAATTTTTAAATTTTGTAACTCCTTGCTTGAAACCACTTGATAATATGACAGAAATGTTTTATTCTGATAATTAAACTTTTTTTTTTTTGAGACAGGGTCTAACAAAAGTTTGGGCAAGCCTCGAACTCAGCAATCCTCCTGCCTCTGCCTCCTGAGTGCTGGGATTACAAGTGTGAGCCATCACATCCAGCTAAACTTTTAGATAGCACTAATTTGTTTGTGTTAAAGGGTTTTACACTAGTTAATGGTAAAAAAAAAACCTCCTAGTTTTACTAATACATGTTTCAAAAACAACAGACATAGGCAAATACTGTCCTTTCCATGAAGATGGTATCAGCAATGTCAATAGTAATGTGTGATTTCCTAGAGGAAACTGTAGGAACTGACAGATGCTAATAAGAACAGAAGAAGCTTTATGGTAAGCTCTCCATAGAGTGTACTGGGTAACACAAGGTAATGTATTGGTGGTTTTAGAGTATGAAGATGAGGCCTGCATGCTTTGGACATGGCATTTATAAAATCAGAATTCAATGTAGATACAATTTTTTTTTTTTTTGAGACAGGGTCTCACTTTGTAGTTTAGGCTGGCTCTGAGCTCACTATGTAGCCCAGGCAAGCCTCGAACTAAGCGATCCTCCTGTTTCTGCCTCCCAAGTGCTGGGATTACAGGTGTAAGCCACCACACCTGGCACTGTGGTATGTGGTATTTATTGCTGGTGGGCGTGAGTCACCACGCCCAGCATTGTATCTGGTTACTGGGGATCGAACTCAGGACCTTGCGCTTACGAGGTAGGCGCCAGAACCACTGAGCTAATCCTCCGGCCCAATTTTTTTTTTTTTTGAGACAGGGTCTCGCTTAGTAGTTCAGGGTGGCCCTGAGCTCACTATGTAGCTCAGGCAAGCCTCAAACTTGCAGGAATCCTCCTGCCCCTGCCTTCCGAGTGCTGAGATTACAGATGTGAGCCACCGAGTCTGGCACTATGGTATGGGGTACTGATTGCTGGTGGGTGTGAGTCACGAGCATTGTTGTATGTGGTTACCGAGGACCTTGTGGTTGCTAGGCAGGCGCTGGAACCACTGAGCTAAATCTCTGGCCCAATGTAGATAAATTTTTTAAATGAAATATAAATTATCCATGAAATTATTTAAACTTCTAGAATTTAAAGAAAAATGTGCTTTACAGTCTTCAGGCCCTTTGGGCCTCCTGCCAATTTCTACTAGTCTGAAGTTCTTGGAACGTGTTCCTAGTCTCAGCACCTGGAAAATTATGGGCACCCAGGAAAATTTACTAACTAAAAGAAATATGAAAATGAATGATAATGGTTACTACTTTAAAGAACTTCACAATTCAATGTTTGGTAGATGAAAGGACATTTGATAGAAGAAGAGAAGGTTGCACTTCAAAGAAAATGTAATTCAAAGGAAAATACTTTGACACATGGAAAATTACTCTAATTACTTTGAGATGAGTATCATTTTATACAATCTATGTACAATAAACATTTCCATAAGGAAGAAAAAGAAAACTGGGTGAATATCAGCATATCAAATTTTTCATATTCCTTTAGCTAATACCGAAGGACCAAAGGTTTTGAGGTGAAGACTGTATTATGGTAAGCTAGGCTAATCTTACCTAACACCCCACAACAATGCTAGTGATACAGCACATGTTACTGTTTTTACCAGTGGGTCAAGAAAAAGACTCTGCCCTATGCTGTTCTTATTCAGGGACCTTAGCTAACATAAAGTCCATTTCTGTGCTTCCACACTTAGAAGTTTCTGTGCCTCAGTAGATTAATGGCTACTTAACAACTCATGTATAATTATACATTTCATAAAAATGTTTGTGTCCAGCCAGGCGTGGTGGCTCACACCTGTAATTCCAGCACTCAGGAGTTTGAGACAAGAGGATTGCTGAGTTCGAGGCTTGCCTGGGCTACATAGTGAGCTCAGAGCCAGCCTGAACTACAAAGCGAGACCCTGTCTAAAAAAAAAAAAAAAAAAGTTTGCATCCAGAATAAACTACACATATGACAGTGGTCCCATAAGATTATAAAGGAGCTTAAATATTCTTATCTAGTAATTTTACTATAGCTTTTTAAGGGTTAGATACACACATATTTACTCTTTGATTGCTGATGGTATACAGTACAGTGATAAACTGTACAAGTCTGAAGCCATATGTGTGGAGCAGGCTATAACATTTTGGTTTGTGTAAATATATTCTGATACTTTCACAGTGATGAAACTGCTTGATGACACATTGCTCAGAATGTATCCCCATCATTAAGTGACACTTGTCAACAGTATTTGCTTTTAAAGTTTCACATCACTATTGGTCTCATTTAATTGAAAAAATATCCAGTGACCACACCCAATTCCAACAGGGAGGAGATATACAATTCTACCACATACCTAGAAAGAGAAGTGGAACTACCTAGTGAATATCAGCATGGAAAAATCACAGTACTTTACTATGCCAACTAGTTTTTATTTTTGAAATTTTATTCATTCATTCATTCATTCATTCATTCATTTGTTCGTTCATTCATGAAGTACATGGGATTGAACTCTGGCTTTTGTGCTTCCAAGGTAGGTACAGTACCACTTGAGCTAAATCCCTGATCCTGCCAAGTATTTTTTAAACACTAGATACTGTTCCATTCATTAAAGAAAAATGGAAACAATCTAGATGATTAAAGAAAAAGGCTTATGGACCGGAGGGTTAGCTCAATGGTTCCGGCGCCTGCCCCGCAAGCACAAGGCCCAGAGTTCGATCTCTGGTAACCACATACAATGCTGGGCGTGGTGACTCACACCCACCAGCCATCAATACCACATACTACAGTGCCGGGTGTGGTGGCTCATGCCTGTAATCCCAGTACTTGGGAGGCAGAGGCAGGAGGATTGCTGAATTCGAGGCTGGCCTGGGCTACATAGTGAGCTCAGGGCCAGCCTGAACTACAAAGCGATACCCTGTCTCAAAAAAATAAAAAAAGTTGGCATAGTAAAGTACTGTGATTTTCCATGCTGATATTCACTAGGTACTTCCACTTCTCTTTCTAGGTATGTGGTAGAATTGTATATCTCCTCCCCGTTAGAAGTGGGTGTGGTCACTGGATATTTTTTCAATTAAATGAGACCAACAGTGATGTGAAGCTTTAAAAGCAAATACTGTTGACATGTGTCACTTAATGATGTGTGTGTGTGTGTGTGTGTGTGTGTATATTTTTTTTTTTTTTTAAACACAGGGTCTCACTTTGTAGTTCAGGCTGGCTCTGAGCTTACTGTGTAGCTGAGGCAAACCTGGAACTCAGCAATCCTCCTGTCTCTGCCTCCAGAGTGCCGGGATTACAAGCATGAGCCACCACACCCGGCACTGTGGTATGTGGTATTGATTGCTGGTGGGCGTGAGTCACCATGCCCAGCACTGTACGTGGTTACCGGGATTGAACTCAGGACCTTGTGCTTGTGAGGCAGGCACCGGAAGCACTGAGCTAAATCTCCGGTCCTATATTCTGTTGTTTTTGATACCCAAACAATAAGTGGTCAGCTTAGGTGTAGTTCAGTGGCTTGGCATGCATGAAGCTCTGGGTTCAATTCACAGTATTCCCTTGGGAGTATAAAATTTCCTAAAATATACCACACAGACATATGTATTTGTCAGACTGATTCTGTATTTCAGCTCATTCTAGGTTTATAGAGGTTAGAGGAAAGAGGAAAAAAAGCTATTTTTAAAAGTGCAGTATTACTTTGAGACAGGCATGTGCTAGTCTAATTTTAGTGCCATTAGGGTAGTTCTCTAAGGCAAAGGCTTTATTTACTATTTTCTATGACTCAATCAGAATGAATCACCACATTTTCTCATAAAACTAAATTATAGAATTCTAGGATTATTAAAATTGGTTCAAAAACCATTAGCTTGAGTGAAGATCAAGTCCAGGGACTTGACCAATTATTATATATAAATAATTTTTAAGAAAAATATAGTTAAGCAGTTGATTGAAAATGTTATAACAGATGCTCACCCATCTAATACTTCACCTTTTTTATGGCATTTATTTGATTTATACTTAAGATTTTAAAGTATTGATTTAATAAAATTTGTTTTATGTATTATATGTCATTATGCCAGAAGTTACAAAGCAATCAAAAATACAACAAATACAAATTCTGCCTTAAAGACACTTATAATTTAACATAAGAATTTTATAATAAATATATATTTGTAGATTAGTCATGGCTGAAGAAAGAATCTCTGATCACAAGGATGTAGCAATAGTAACCTCCAAAAAACATGAAATCATTCCAACAAACAAACAAACAAATGGTCACAGACTATCCATGGACTGTGGCACAACTATAAAAGTAAGGTGTAACATATACTTAATGCTCATACCAGAAGGAGAAGATCTAGAATGATAACAACTGGACTTTGCTTCAAATTAATGTGAGACACCAAACCACAGATCCACATGGAATGCCATGCTATATGAACGCTGAAACAAATAAAAACCCACTACACTTATTCATATTTCAAAGTAGAGAAAAAGCAAAGATAAAAAAAACCTGAAAGAGTGAGGAGCTGGAAAAAGACACTTCATGTATTAAAGGTAGGAATTATATCTGATTTTGCAGAAACTTTAGAAGCAAGAAAAAGGGAAGTAAAATATTTAAAGTATTGAGAATAAAAAGCCAAAAACCAAACCAAACCAAACCAAAACAAAAAAACCACCAGAGTAGAATTCTGCACCTTGTAAAATCACCTCTCAAAAGTGAAGAAGAAGAAAGATGTTTTCAAAAAAAAAAAATTTTTTTTTTGAAGGGTTTTGTTGCCAATGGACCTGGCTGGCAAGAAATGTTAAAAGAAGATACTGAAGAAGGAAGAAGTGAAGGAAAAAGAAAACCTTTTATTTCTTCTTATTCTTAATTGATTTGAAAGATAAAAATTTGTTCAAAATAATAGTAACAATGCATTCAACTGTGTAAGCTTATGTATATATCACATATATATTTTATATATAAAAAATGAGTAAGACTAATGATACAAGGACGGAAGGAAGAAAGTAAATTACTGTATCACAAGGTACTTACACTACCTGTAAAGAAGTTTATTTCTTGAAAGTGGACTTGAATTAGTTTTAAGCATATATAGCACACCTTAGGCCATCCACTAAAAAAAGTAGTAATAGGGCTGGAGGGTTAGCTCAGTGGTTCCGGCGCCTGCCTCGCAAGCGCAAGGTCCTGAGTTCGATCCCCGGTAACCACATATAATGCTGGGAGTGGAGACACGCCCACCAACAATTAACACCGCATACCACAATGCTGGACGCGGTGGCTCACGCCTGTCATCCCAGCACTCGGGAGGCAGAGACAGGAGGATTGCTGAGTTCGTGGCGGCTTGCCTGGGCACCACAGTGAGCTCAGGGCCAGAAATACAAAGCGAGACCCTGCCTCAAAAAGCAAAAAAAAAAAAAAGTAGTAATATAACAATATACCATAAAAAGAGAAAAACAGAGTCAACCAAATGCCCAAATACAACTATTAAAGTTAGAGAAACAGTGAAGGACAAAAACAGAACATAGAAAAGGCAATAAATAGAAAACAGTATGAAAATCATTTTGAATGTCAACAGTCTTAATTTCCCAGTTTAAAGGATATTGCCAGAGTGGATCAAAAATCAAGACCCAACTATATGCTATCTAAAAGAAGCCCAAGTTAGACATATATCGATTAAATGGTATACTTACCTGGACAATACCAACCAAAAGACAAATTGTAATTTGAAGTACACCTTTCTTCCTTCAACTAGAAATAAGAAAGTAACTAAGATAATAACCCTTTATTAGAAATGAGAAAATCAAGCATGCAGAAGATCAGTGATGGTACAGCTGAGTTAAGCTATGAGCTCAATCAACTGTATAATTGATATGTATAGGCTGATTCATCCTATAAAAGCAAAACGCCTGTACATGTTCTTCTGAAGGTCACAGGAATATTCAAAAGATATAACTAATTCTAGGTCATAAAACATATTTAAATGTAAAAGAATAGAAATTAAATGCTACCTGCTTTCAGATTAGAGTGGAATTAAACTATTAGTAACAGAAATATGATTACAAAATACGTGGAATAAATAACACAATTCTAAATAACATGGGTCAAAGAAGAAAAAAATATTAAAAAATACTGTTAACTGTATGAAAACAAACATCACACCTAAATTTGTAGGATGTAGTGAAAACAGTATTTAGGGAGGAATTTACAGTATAATGCTGAATACATGTATCAGATAAGAAGATCTAAAATTAATAATTTAAGTTTTCACCTTAAGACACTAGATAAAGAAGGAAAACTATAAGCAAAGGAAGCATAAAAAAGATATAACAAAATTTAAAGCAGAAATCAGTGAAACTTAAAATGGAATTTTCTCAATTGAGAAAAATCACTCAAACAAAAAGCTTCTTCTTTGAAATGAGCAACCAAATTTTAAAGCCTGTATCTAGGCTAAGAAAATGAGAACACAGATTATTAATATCAGAAATTAAAGAGGAGGTATCACTACAGCTCCTGTGAACGTTAGGATGATAATAAAAGAAAACAAAACCACTCTCCCCAAACTATCACTAACTACATTTATGGATAAAATGTATTAGGGTCAGATGATCAACCAGCGAATTCTATCAAATATTTAAGGAAGAAATTATACTAATTTCCTATCATTAATTTCAGAAAACAGAAGCAGAGAGGAGACTCAGTTCTAGATTCATAAAACACACAAAAAACAATAGCTGAGTGGAATGTACAGTTTCCATATACTCCCTACCTCACATGTCCTGTCATTTTTTTTTCCCCCTTTTTGAGACAGGGTCTCGCTTTGTATTGGAGTTCAGGCTGGCTCTGAGCTCACTATGTAGTCCAGGCAAGCCTCAAACTCAGCAATCCTCCTGCCTCTGCCTCCCAAGTACTGGGCATTTTTTTTTTTTTAATCAACATCCTACTGTTGGGGTTTGTATCTAGATGTCTCTCCAAGGCTTCATGTGGTCATAAGCTATTTTAGAGGTGGCTGAATCTAGTGTGTGACTGATTCATGGTGGGGCTAGGCAGGAGGGTACTAGGATTAAGGGCCCAAGTAGTCTGAATAAGATTAAAAGGGGCAGAAAGACACTGTTAAATATTCTTGTTGCTTTGTTTCTGTCTGTCTGCCATGAACTCTTCCTGCTCTGCCACCTTGCCCTGGAGCCAGCCAATCATGGTCTGGAACCTCTATGAACTGTAAGCTAAATAAACTTTTCCCCTTTTAACTTTGGATGTTGGGTATTTTGTCTCAACAATGAGAGAAATGTGACTAACACATCAACAAAGACAGGTATTTGTTAGAACTGCTGAATGTGAATCAACACTGACACTATTACCCAAATATGACAGTTTGATGTGGACCTCATAGTTTTGGCCAAATGTAGGATGATATTCATGTTTACAATTATGTAATGATACAATTACAGTAGGATGCAGAGTATTTCCACTATCCTAAATATCCTCTGTGCTCCACTTATTTATCCCTTTCCACCTTAATTCTTGGCAACCACTGAGCTTTTTTTTCAAACTGCCTCCATGGTTTTTTTTTTCCCCCAGAACATCAATGGTTGGAATCATGTACTAGGCATACTTTAGACTGGACTGACTTCTTCCAAGTGTGCACTTAAATTTCCTCTAGTTCTCTTCTTTTGTCTTCTCTCCTCCTTCCGTTTTTTGTTTTGGTTTGGTTTGTTTCTTTTGCTTTTCACTTTTAGGTTTCTACTGAGATGTCTTTAGTCTTATAGATTTTTTCCTCGGCCATGACTATTTCCTTATTGTTTCTTAATAAGCTCATTAAAGATATTCCTCTTTTCTGTTATAGTAGTTTTAATTTCTAGAATTCCTTGTGAGAATTCCCATCTTTCTGTGTATACTGCCCATCTGTTCTCCCAGGCTGTTTATTTTACCCATAAGAAAAGCCCTCAGTGAACCTCTTCTGTTTTAAATTCTTGATCTCATAATTTCACTATGTAAGTCATATCTGAGTCTGGTTCTGATTTTTTTCTGTCTGTTTAAAGTGTGTTTTCAATCTTTTAGTATGCTTTGTAATTTTTTTATTAAAAAATTTAATCTATTGGTACATTATATGTACACATCACAATTACACTCAACATTGAGAATTTGTACCAGTATATGACATGACTTAATTCTCATTTTTCACCATCCTCTTGATTAGCTGGGCACAATGAGTGAGGTGAAAAGTGTCATGGAACTAGGCCATTCAGTAATGAGGTGGCATGGTGGAAGAGGAGGGACATTTTATAGTGTTATGTTTAGGTCTCAGATTTTAGCAAGCTTGTGTTTCTGGACTGTAGACTTCCTAAGTACTTCTCCATACTGATTTGCCAAAAATACCCAGTGTAGGTGCAATTGGTTGGCTACAGAGGGCTCAGGTTCTATTCCTTTCTATTCCCTCAGGAAAGTTAGGTTCCAGTTCAATAGTTTGTCCTGATGGCAATTCTTTTTAAGGACCAAATGCTTTTTTATATTTCTAAATTATTTCTTTTTTTCTTCTCTTACAGAAAGCTGAAGGAGATTATTTTTCCCTCTGGTATTCACTGTAAGAATGTAATGTAGGAATTTAGGAGGCAAAACTAGAAAAGGCTCCTCCCCTTCCCTTGGAGTTTTTTATTTATTTTTTTTGAGACAGGGTTTTGCTTTGTAGTTCAGGCTGGCCCTGAGCTCACTAGGTAGCCCAGGCAACCCTGGAACTCAGCAATGCTCCTGCCTCTGCCTCCTGAGTGCTGGGATTACAGGTATGAGCCACCATGCCTGGCATTGTGGTATGTGGTATTGATTGCTGGTGGGCGTGAGTCACCACGCCCAGCATTCTATGTGGTTACTGGGATCGAACTCAGGGCCTTGCTCTTGAGAGGCAGGCGCTGGAACCACTGAGCGAAATCTCCGGCCCTCCTTGGAGTTTTTATCTTTCAGCTTTCTTTAAGCCTCTAGCAATTTGCCAAACACATTTCAAATTTCCCTAACAGGAAACAAGAAGTTTTACTTGGTGAATACATATCCAATAATTACAAAGTGAAGTACAGTTATTGTAAGAATACATATAAAATTTAAGATAGTTCAGTGGAAAGTTTATGGAAAGAAGTAGAATCTACTACAAAATTCTGTTTACCTCTTGATGTTAACTAAAGCATAGATTTTACTTGAGGATATTGTTTTCTTTAGAAGTGTTTCTTACAAGTTTTTCATCCTCTTGCTCCCAGTGTTCAAAGATAGCCAAGAAGGGGCCGGAGTAGCTCAGTGGTTCTAGCACCTGCCTAGCAAGCGCAAAATCCTGAATTCAATCCTCAGTAACCACATACAACAATACCAGGTGTGGTGACTCATGCCCACCAGCAATCAGTACCACATTGCTGGGTGTGTTGGCTCATGCCTGTAATCCCAGCACTCGAGAGGCAGAGGCAGGAGGATTGCTGAGTTTGAGGCTTGCCTGAGCTACATAGTGAGCTCAGGGCCAGCCTGAACTACAAAGTGAGACCCTGGCTCAAACAAACAACAAAAACCAGATAGCTAAGAAGAAGAATCTGGGCTTTCCCTAGCTTACCACGACTGCTTCCAAACCATTATTTTATTAAACAGTAACTAGAAGTAAAAGCATAGTCTTTAAAGTTCACACCATCTGGATTTGGCATCTTCTATCTCTTTGCTGGTCTCATATTTCAATCTTCAATTTTCCTGTATTCATTAAGAATTTGAGGCCTAGCTTGGAATATTGTTTTCAGTCTCTCCATAAC